>PVHP010013125.1:19778-41745 GCA_004024765.1 Zapus hudsonius | reverse complement strand
ACTTTTTCCATTCTCATGAAAGGATAGAAAGAGTATTTCTTTTTCACTCTCCGGTCATTACCAGGTACTTCAAGCCTAAGAGAGTGTTGAACAAGTATTTGCTGAATAAAACATGTGATCGCCTGTCTGCTACATGCCAGGCGCTTTAGAAAGTTATTTGCTGGAAAATGCCCTGAGTGAATTCAGGAACTTAATATGAAGGAAAGATGTGAACAAGAAATGAAAATACGCTCAAAAGGCCTTTTCAAGTCTGGCTTGATTTTTTTTTCCATTTATGTGCTATATAAGATTTTACTAGACAGTTCAAAATTAAACCACATTAAAGCACTCCAAGCACTTGTAGAATTCACTCCATAATAGTAAGAGGGACTTGAAGATACAGCTGGTTATGTTTAAGACCTGGCTCTTGGAAATTATGCAATATAAATGAAAGGTAAGGAAAAATCTTCACTATAATTGTATTTAATAATATTAATATAGGAAGTGATCAGGTGGGAAGTACTGTGTATTAATGAACGTATTAGGTCAGTGTCACCTGGAATCCAAAAATGTGGGAACACATGGTATTTTAGGATTTTGGCAGCACTATTTATATTAATCCAATATTACCTGTATTTATCCTCCGTATGCCAGCATATTTCTCTCTCATGTGTTCCATGCTGTTCAGAAAGACAAATTACATATAATGCCCTTCCCCCACCCATATGTTTATTTCTTCCCTTCCATTTAATTAAAGTATTTACCATAGAAATCTCTCTTTTGCACGTGAAAATGTTTATATCCACTGTAGAACAAAGGGACTGGTCATGAATCCAGGCGTAGATGGAATGGCCTCCAAAAGGGGTCCAATAATGATTTTTCTGTATTAACACTCTAAGAAAGGAATTCCCATGAAGATTAGGATCAAAATGTGTGTCATTGAAAGAAAATTGACATCAATTCTGCTTAGTTCCCTGCTCATAATTCCTTACCTAATCTAGACATGTTATCACACCATGCACAAACACGTAAAAATATGTGAGGAGATGAAATTCCTATCACTTCTTTAGAATTATAGGTTGGACAACATTTGATCTTTCAGCACATCAGGGAGTGTTACAATATTTACTTCATTCTTGGACAGTGTATGATCTTTCTCTGCCTTTTTTGTGTTTTTTTTTTTTTTCCTGTCAAGAATGTAGGTGTCTTAACACAAAATGAAGCTAAGGAGAATTATATGCTAAACATACTTTACTTCTTAAAAAATTCCACAGGAAATAGAAAACTTGTCTAACAAGTTGTTAAGTGCCTTAACAAAAGTACAAAATAAAGTCACTCAAAATGTTTCTAAATATTTTAAAAGTGCAAAATCACACGAAAGGATTAGATTTCATTTTCATGATCTTAATTTTAATTTTTTTTTCTCCTGACAGATTTTCTTTTACCATTAATATTAAGTAGAAATCCAGGTGTGGTGGCGCATGCCTTTAATCCCAACACTCGGGAGGCAGAGGTAGGAGGATCGCCGTGAGTTCAAGGCCACCCTGAGACTGCATAGTGAATTCCAGGTCAGTCTGGACTAGAGCGAGACCCTACCTCGAAATATATATATTAGAAACTTTGTATGTATACATCATGTGTTGGTACCATTATTTCCCTCCTCCCTGGTCACTCCACTGAGGACCCTCCTTTTATTGATTACTGGTCTTCTCTCTGGATTTGTGGGTTATGAGTTGAGAGAGAGGAGCAGTCATTGGGGAGGGAGGGTCAATGCCTCTGGACATTCCTCCCAAACCTATGTCTCTTACAATCTTTCCATCTCTCTTCCACAAAATTCTCCAAGCCTTGGTGTATGTGTTTTAAGTCTGCTTTAATGTTGACCTTCAGCAGCTTCTGGGTTTCTACTTTGGTGTGATTTGAGTGTCTCCAGTGTCAGGCTCACCTTGCAAGCAGACCTTTTCTCAACTCACCAGTTTCTCTGTGGTTTCACCTGAGCCCTAGCTGATGCATTATTGTGTTTCATCTTCTGCCAGGGAGTTGGCTATCTTGTCTTGTTGGTAGAATTTGGTTGCCCTCGGTTCTCACTTCCTTCTGAAAAATAAAAACAGATCCTCCAGTGGAGAGTGAGCTCAGCATAGGTTGTTTTAGAATTATGTGCGATGATTCTTCCAATTTCATTGATGTCTTTTGTGATCTCTCCTTTTCATTGATAACTTTTGTTTATTTGAGACTTCTCACTTTTCTTTTATTTGATTAAATTGGCTAGTAAATTATCAATTTTGCTTATTTTTTTAAAGAACCTGTTCTTCATTGCATCAATTTCTGGTTTTTTTAGTTAGCAATTCATGTTCTGCTCTGATCTTTATTATTATTTTTTTTCAATCTGGAACTCTTAGGGTTGGATTGTTCTTGTGTTACCTGTGGCTTTGTGTGGATGGTCAGGGTATTAGTTTAAGATCTCTCTGTCTTTCTTAGGAAGGCATTTAGTGATATAAATTTTCCCTTTAGGACAGCCTTCAACATTTCTCTTAGTTTTGTGATGTTGTGTTATCATTATCATTAAATTTTGCAATTACTTTTTGATTCCTTCCAAGACTCATTCATTATTTAAGAGTTCAGTCTCCAGGAGCTGCCTTAATTTCTGTTGTTTCTCTTATTAATTTCTAGCTTTAGTGCATTGTGGCCCTCTATGATGAAAAGGCCCAATGTGCTGCCCCCCTCATCCACCAGGAGCACAAGATCCCAATCAGTTGGCACCCTGAAAATACACAGGCTCTGAACACTTGGAGCCCTTCCCCAGCCTGGTTTCCATATTCCCCAAACACATTGGCAACCCCAAGAGCTAGGGTCCCAAGCACTTCATACCCCTCATCTGCCTGGTTCCCACTGGCCCCCACCAGCCAGAAGTGCACAGGCTTTGCCAACACACCAGTGCACTGATGGACAGACAGGTCCTGATCTTTCAGTGTCCATCACCTGCCAGGAGCACACGCCTACTAAACAAGCTGAATCTGGAATGCACAGGCCTCAAACCAGCTGGGCCCCCTCACCAGTCCATGATACACAGGCCTCAAACACAATGGTGCCCCAGTGCACCAAGTTCCAAACTCACTGCTCTCATGATCCTTTTATACCAACGTTTTCTCATCAAACACAGTTTATTTTTTATTTAAAATATAATTTCTTTGTTTTTGTTTATTTTTTATATAAATAAACTGTAAATTGGTCATAATCCTGTATCATTACATATTTTTATTCCCCTATTAACCTCATACTAATAAGGATTTCTGTACAACTACTGATTGTTCTCTTTTTTATCATTCTTTCCTACATTCAACTTTGTCTAGGTAGGAGAATATGAATAACAGAAGAAGCCAAAGGTAATATAGAATGGTGTTAGTGAACCCATGTGGAAACTCACACTTTGCCTCTCATGTCTGTAATGTCTGCACTGATGGGGACAGAGACAAGATGACTGCTGTGGCTCCCTGGTCAGCCAGACTAACTGATATGTGGGGACCTGACATTTGAGTGGGAGTCTCATGGAAGTAAGATAGACAAGTAACAGAGGATTACAAGGCGTCTTCTGGCTTCTGCGTGTTCGCACACAAGGACACACATCTGCACACAGGCATGTACATACTCCATATGAATATACAACACACACATACACATACCAAATGATATATATGTACAATAAAAATATTAACTAGGATTTTATTTAATGCTAAAGACCTTAACAAAATGGTATTCTTTGATTTTTTCAAAATGATATTCTTTTAATAAAAAATAGATGAGACAAAATATTAAAATATTGTTTGTTAGTAGAGAAAATAGCTTGCTTTTCACAATTATATCTTAAGCCTATTTAATATATAATTTCATGACTAAAATAAAAATTACAAATGCTCTACTACTATTACCATAAAAGATGAATATTAATTATATTTTTGTAATCTCAATTCAACACGATAGTAATTCTCTCTAATTCTATCTACTCTGAAAATATGCTTGACTTAAAAGAATGTCTTTGCTATAGAACTCTTACAAAGCAGGCAAGGAGGAAAAGAGGAATATCTAATGTCAGAATTATCTCTATCTTTAAACTATGTATATTTAGATACTATTGGCTCTCCGCCTTATATGACAACAAGTTTAATATAGATGTTTTAATTTAAACCTACATATTTAATCCATGGGATTAAGTTCATAAGAATATCAGCAAACAAAGAGTAGATGATAAAATTCATATGTAAATAATAAAGTTTTTCTTTAAATTAGACCAGCAGTGAGAGGACACAAGACTATAACCTATGTAAAACACATACATTTATATAAATTGAATATAAATTTTTTTTAGTCATAAAAGGATGTATTCTCTCTTTTTACTTCCTGTGATCTTGTCTGAACACATGTATAAGGCTGAGAAGGATGGAGAACTTCCTTTGGCCTGAGCATGTGTATTGCTTGAGCATGTGTGTTCTCACTGGAAGAAACGGTCACCAGAAGGGTGAGTCTTATAATTTACAGCCCAGTCCTCTTCTGATGCTGTTTCAATTTTAAAATCTGCCTAGGTATGAGAAAACTCCTACTTCCCCAGCCAGAGCTGCCCTTCCTTCCCAGTGCCTTCTCCTCCCTGTAAGACTGCATACCCTCAAACTGTTAGCCAAAATATAGTATTCCCTGCTTAAGGTACTGTGTTAAGTATTTGGTCATAGTATTGAAAAAAGGAACTAATAAGGGAAATGAGAAAAAAGGTGTCAGTCCCAAACTAGAAAGGATTAGCAGCCAAATAAAATTATGTACAGCTCATCAAAAAAGATATCCAGAAAAAAACAAATATTTTAATTTATAAGTAATTTATATACACAGGAACAGACATGGAAGCTATAAAATATGCAATTTAAAGAATAAATACATATATAGAGAGTGTGAATTTACCTTAGGTTTAAATTATATAGAGAGCAAGCTTGAGCTCTGTTTTCTTGCTCTGCCTCCCTATTGAGGAAGTGTGAAGTGAGCCAGTTTCTTCCACCTGACAAAGCTTCCCTGTAAGTCGGAAATAAGCCCTCGCCTCCATAAACTGCTTCTGGTCTGGTGTTTGTTATAATAATGGGAAGTTCACCGACAGATTTATTCAGTTAATTTTGTTTGGGTTTGAGGTTTGCTCTCTCTCTAGCTCAGGCTGACCTGAAATTCACTATTTAGTATCAGAGTGGCCTTGAACTCACAATGATCCTCATTACTTTGTCTCTCAAATGCTGGGATTAAACACATGAGCTACCATACCTGGTTTATTATTTTAAATTTGAGAACAAAAACATTCACTTCATAATTCAATGTTCAAAGTTTCTTTAGTTGATGACACATAATTTTGTACTGGATCAATTAGTAATTTGTGTTTGCCAAAGTCCACAATTCTAATAAAATAATTTGTTGGGGTGACAGATTCCATTTTCACTTACCTAAGGAATTTAAGCATTTTAATTTCCTCTGATAGGCTGTCATGACCTCAATTTAAAAGAAATGGAGCCTTTGGTCAAAAGTGAAAAATAACTAGGTTTAGAATTGAAGCAAAATTCACTTATAAATGTGGCTATGTTTAGATCTTTTCTACCAATAACCTCAGACCTAAATTGGGAACAGGTAATATGGATAAGTATTTATGTAATAGAATGGGATGGTAAAGGCCAACATTAAAAACTAATTCATTCTTCCATTACATAAATATAATATTTATTTTGGATAAAATAATAACAATAACAATAATAGTATTTTTTACAACCATACTCACTCCTTGCCAAAATAAAAATGTGTTTCACTGTGTTCATGCATTGCTTTGGGAAAGAGAATAAAAGATGTAAGAATAAAATGATTTGAGAATAAGTCAAAGAAGATTATGACCAAAATATATTTGAATTACAAATAAATTTGTATATGACATTACATTAACATTATGTGACATATATAAATTATGAGTTATAAGGACATTATCTACACAAATAAGGTGCGTAATTTGTTCCCAAGGATTGTAGTGTTTTCTCTGGGTGTTTTAGTGGTAATATTTCATTCCAAAGAAATAAATTCTACCCAGCAAGTTTAGTCTGTCATAAGTCAGTCTATCTACATAGAAATCATGCATGTATCATTTCTCTCTTCTCCTCTTCAATGTACATGCAGGAGACAAGTTTATGGAAGACAGATAATAGAAGATATAAAAAGAGATGGAGCTATATAATCCTTAAAATTCACATGCAGATAAACACTCAAAAAAAGGTGTTTCAGTTGGCTTTTCTTAAAACACTTGAAAAAAAATAACATCTCATATGTCAGATATCCCATGGAACAGTGTGGTACCCTGCTAATGTGGCATGGAGGAAGTAGGGTTCTGCTGAGTCTGGCAGGCTTCTGGGACGTCTCCTTCTGATAAGGAAATTGAGGCAAAGTCCGAGGGCCCCTGTAAATCTTAGCAATCCTAAAAACTCCAGCGCCCAGGCAGGCCATAGCTGTCTGATGAGATAAGCAAGCAAGCAGTTCAAAGCCTAACTGAATCCAACTGCAAATAACAAACCTAAACAATAAGGTTTCATTTCCTCTGCTGACATCACCATTCTCCCACAGATCTTGCTTCCTATGCTTCTACCTATGACTTTTCTCTATATAAGCAACTGATATCTATCCAATAAAATGAGAATTGCCCACTGCCGCATTCTCCCGAGAGTCTCATCTCTCGTTTGGCTCACGGCTGTTCCAAGCCGCTGCTCACCCAGCTCCCGTGGGTGAACAGGGAGTTGACGCACGCTGCAACCCCCTAAGTAACCCACGGACCCAGAGAACAGTATGTTTTCAAGATTATGTTTATATCAGACTTGCATTTCTATGTATATTACTTATAGTAAAATCACATCATAAACATTTTCAGTAAGGATTTTGAAATTTCATGTCCAAAGGCTATCTGATCTCGGGAAAAAGTCACCTGGGAAGCTCAAAACTATGTTTCACAAAACTGTACAGAAATTTCTTTTAGAACTGCTTACAGTATTTTCTTTTGAATATTCTCAAAGATAGTAAAATTATGTTAGAGTGAGTCAGAATTTGATTGGAATCGGTGTGAAATTTGTCATGACATCTTTCTGCTTTGTGTTCAGTAAGGAACTTACTTCTGAGAGCAGAAGGTCTTCATTATAAAGTCTTTTCACCTCGAAGATGGGGTTGTGGCCTGAATCACAAATGCCATGTCCTGATAAGCCCAGCTGGACACATTGGTAAAAGAGTAAATCACTGTAAGCTGAAATGGACATGGTCTGGAATGTGAGAAATAGTTCTTTAAGATTTGGGATGTCAACTCATTCATCAGCCACTAGATAAACTGTACATTTACTTCGGGCATGTGCATAAAAAGATCAATTAACATTATCACACTTGCCTGTGGGGCTCAAGTAGATGGTGCTTTTCTCTGACCCTGTGTGTAATCCATGGTTTCCTAAATGCCAGGTATCTTTCAGCAGGAAAATTGTGCAATATGATAAGTTAACAAAAAGTTCCAAATCTCCTTCTTATCTCTTTCATCCCTCATTGCATTGGGAACTCAAGTGCTATTTATAGTGGTTTTTTTATTAACATTTTGAAAATTATGATAAATGGAAAATTCATTTAATTGAGGGTCAATTTGCTCATTTAATATCCATTTATTTCTCTATGGAAACCAGAAGCATGACATTCCTTCTCCAGATGTTACTGGATATCAATCACAAAAATGTGAGTTTTATTTAAGCTAGAATTTTGAATAAGAATATAATAATATAACTTTATTTTATATGCATATATATGTGTGTGTCTGTCTCTCTGTGTGTGTATTTGTCAACTTATATATTAACAATATACAGGTAAACACATGTGAAAAAATATTAGGGGGCTGGGCAGACGAATTGCCAATACAAAGCGCTTGTTTCACTGGGGTTTAATTCTCCTCAGTGCTCATCCTTTAGGCTGGTGTTTTATCCTCCTCAGAGCCTATGTGGAGAAAGATGCAAAATAGTGCATATGCTTGTGTTGTAATGCCAATGTGCCTATGGCAATGGGAGATGGCACTTTGGTCATTTGAAATCTTACCAGCTGTAGTAAAACAGTAAGATACCCTGTTTCCCAAGAAGAAGGATGGAGAGGAGAAGTCATGACAGCTGAACACCCATGTGTTCCCTCATATATATACAAATATAAATAAACATATACATACACACAAATAAATAAATATAATAGTAAAAAATAAAGAAAAAATAATATAAAGAACTAAAAGGAGTCAAAATGCCTACCAGTTGTATAGTGTCATTCCTTTCCAGACATTTAGGGTGCTGACCATCTGTCTAAAGAGCCTGGTACCAGCATCTGCTTGGGTTGGGGGAGGGCCTTCTTAGTAAATGTCATCACATATTTTTGTTCTTATAAGTATTGCACACAATATTTCTTACTGGAATGTAGTAGTCAAAATGAAACATGTTTGGTCTAGATAAGAATTGTCAATGATGATAAGAGTTCATAGGAATATACATTTATTTTCAGGTTTTAACTTTTGCAAGTGTTCATTTGGTCATGTCTGAGGCACTGAAATAATTCTGCTATATATGCCAAAAAATTCATTAATTCTTTTGTTATTGCTGATCTACTCCAATTAAGATGTTCTCTTTTGACTGAATATTATTCTAAATATATTCATTATATGGCTATATATTGGACTCTTTATCAGTGTCAATTGGTAAAAGGAGAATACTATTACCATCCATGGTGTGGCTTACCTGTGATACTAGTATTGGTGGATTCAGGTTGGATTTTATGATCGTGAATTGGAGGGGGCAGGATCTTGAATTCATTGTGACTCTGCTTCTTCTCTCTCTCTCTCTCTCTCTCTCTCTCTCTCTCTCTCTATATATATATATATATATATATATATATATATATATATATATATGTGTGTGTGTGTGTGTGTGTGTATGTATGTTTGTACTTAAGAAAAGTGAAAATGTGTTAAAAGTAATGAGATAATAATTACACCCATAAAATTTCTGCCTATAAAAAAACTTCTATGTATTTCAAATTTTTTGGTCCTTTGGTACTTTCAATTTGACACAATTATGTCCAATGAGAAACATAATAATTACATGACTGAGATCCTGAGAAAAATCCCCTTTTATATCCCAATGTCCAATAAGGGAGGGAGAGAGGAAGAGAGAAAAGGAGGGAGATAGAGAGACAGAAGGATAGAAGAAGAAGAAGAAGAAGAAGAAGAAGAAGAAGAAGAAGAAGAAGAAGAAGAAGAAGAAGAAGAAGAAGAAGAAGAGGAAGAGAGAGGGGAAGAAAGAAACCAGCATTCTTTTTTCTTTGGCTTGGGCAGAATTTTATAGAAACAAGTTTGGAAATATTTTTGATATCACAAAACCATGAATACACATAAGAGATGTAAGATAACGTGGCATTACTGAGTCGATGAATATTTCTGCAACAGTCTATCTGCAACAGTCTACCTGCAGCTCTCATTTGATATAAGGGTGGTCACTCAGTAAGTGTTATGGCTGGAGCAAATCTCCCCCCACAAATCCATATAATGAGGTCCTATTGTCTACTCTTCATTTTCATGCAATGATGGCACCTTGGTGCAGTTATATTGGGAGGTATATACTTGAAGAAGGTAGCAGGACTCCATTGGTGCTCCCCTCTGTCTCCTTCACTTCCTGTCCAGGAGCTAAGCAGGTTTCCCCACCTGAACACCTATTTGATACTCTGCTTCACGTAAAGCAATGGGATAACAGATTATGGGCTGATGCCAATCAACCTGTGAGACAATAAAAACTGATCTTTATAAGTCGATTCCTATGCATTTAAAATAATCACAGCATGTTGATTAACTGATGCAACTTTCACCCATGTCTTCTATCATTGTTGCGGTTCTCTTCCCATTTCTAGGACAGAGCACCCAACAAAAGTTTCAAATGGGAATAAAGAGTTTATTTCATCATATAGTCTCAAGGGAAAGTTCTATCAAGCTGTGAAGCAAAGGCTGGTAATCACATCTTCTCATAGTATCTGTCAGAAAGAAGCAAGAGAAGGATTTCACTAGCACTCTCAAGTCAGTCTACTCAACCTCAAAATCTGCCCCCAGTGACACACTTCCTCCATCAAAAATTGTCACTAGCTGGATATCATGTATGAGGCTTGGTCACATACACATGAGGCTATGGAGGCCGCTTTCATTGAAACCAACACTTTTACCAAAGCCAAAATTATCTTAGGTGATTAAAAAAAAAGAATTGAATAGTATATACCACAACTCTTGACATCTTTTCCTGTCAAATAAGTGTTCAAGAAAACTATTTTTTTTCTCTTGCCCCCCAATCTTTTAGTGTTTCAACTGATGTTTAACTTATAGCAATACTTTGTTTATCACTGCCTTAGGAGCCAAGGAAGAAGAAAATAAAAGGAGGAAAAGGAGAAGAGAACAATAAGGGTAAAAATATCTCTCAGGTAACATTTGTTTTATGAGGCCGCTGGCCCTTGGACAAAATAAAAACTAGAATACCTTTTAATTTACAGAAAGAAATAGTGATATATTTGGGCTGAAGAGATTGCTCAGTGGTTAAAAGCAATTGCTTACAAAGCCTGATTCCTGGGTTCAATTCCTTAGTACTCAAGTAAAGCCAGATGCACAAAGTGGTTCATGCTTTTGGAGTTTGTTTGCAGTTGAAAGAGGCTCTAGACTGCCCATTCTCTGTCTATCTCTCTTTCTGTCTGTCTCTGTTTCTCTCTCTTCTTCCCTCCCTCACCACTTGCAAATAAATAAACTATTTTTTAAAAATGAAATAGTGTTATACTAAAGAATCACCATGAAAACATTGCAAGAAACACCTCATAGGATCTTTTCTACACTTTATTTCCTCTGGTCCCATTTTGCTACACTTTTTGGTTTATTTATCAAAGACTTTTGAGTTAATCTTTATCAGAGGATAGAGTGTGAAAATATGATGTTATTTACCAAGGTTGAGTGGCATAAATATTTAAATCAAAACCAAGCATGCATCAGTTAATGAGACAAAATAGATAACCAGTAGCAGCTTAAGAAGTGAAGGTTTTACTTCCAGAGAAAATCGGCCAATGATTTTCAGAGACAGCAGGGGACATTGCTACACAACACTTACTGATGGCTGGAGAATGCAGAGGACAGTGGTCTAAGTGCTCATCTGTGCAAGAGTGGCTCTTGACCTAGGTGCGTTATCAACAGCTCTCTGATTAGCTAAGAGATCTGCTCAGTGGCCAGAAACCCTTAGCTAAAATTGGGATCCATGGCAAAATCTTATGGAGACCAAGAACCCAGACTCCAAGGGCAAGCCCCCACTAACTATGGGCCTCCAGAGGACAGCCTTTAAACCCTGACAAATTAACAACGTTTGTCCCACTTAAGCTATACCTATCACCCTGTCTGTTGGAGAGAATGTATTTTCCAGAAGTCAGTGAGAACCCTGGAAAACCCAATTCAATCAATAAAACCTGAGCTGATGGCTGACTCTCCAAGAGATGAAGCACCCCATCTTATCAAACAGGGCCCAAATGAAACAACAGGGAAACAGCAAAATGAGCCAGAATGCTGCCTCCACAGCAAACCAGACAATCTATGAAGTGGTAACTGAGAGACACTGAGGATACTCACAATAGTCCAAAGCAGAAACCCAGAGACTCTTAAGACCTCAAAAGTAAAACAGACTTCAAACTTATTCACCATTGCTCAGGGAATTTTGTAGAAGAGGGGTAGAAAGATTGTAAGAGTCATGATTGGGTGAATATCCAGAGGCATTGCCCCTCAATTTTTTTTTTTATTGCTTGCACATGTGGTAGCCCTTTATCCCAAGGACTGTTCCAGCAATCCCACTGATGAGGGCTCTTAATGGAATGGGGGCAGGGAGGAGGGAAATAGGGGTACCAACACAAGACTTGTTCATACAGTGTTTCTAATTATTAACAATAAAAATGATTTATAAATGACGGGGAGGTTTGTTTGTTGTTTACAGTTTCTAGGAAGAGTCCATCTTGACAGAGAAAGCATGCCACACACAGAAAGCCAGTGTTACATCCTCACTTGAGCAGGGAGAAAACAGAACCAACACTGCAAGCAGAGCTGGGCTGTACACCTCAAGGCCCACCCCCAGTCCCTCACTTCCTCCCACAAGGCTCCACCTTCTATATCTCTACAACCTACCAGAAGCTAGGGATTAAGTATCCATACACATGACTCGATGGGTAGGGGACACTTTTCTATCCAAACCACAATTAAATGAAACTAAATGCAGATAGGATTGATGTTTCAAGTCCAGCATGATTTAAAATGTCTATTACCAAATACAATAGAGACCAAATTATTAGTTTAGGAAGATTCACATGACAGCTCCCATCTAGAATTCCAATACTCAGGAGTGATGAGGCTGAGGCAAAAGAATGCCAGGAATCCCTAGTCAGCTTAAGCTATATACTGAAATTCCCATTTCAAAATAAAATAAAATAAATATGACACACCCACAAAGTTTGGGACATCATCTTCCGTTGGAAAGTATCTCTCTTTTAACCTACTGAGTAAGCCTATGTTAAACATCCACCCCCCAATACTCTGAGACTGCTTCAAAAATTAATTAAATAAAACTCAAAAATATACTTTATAAGTAGGAAAAGGTCTGGGAGGCTAATTTTCAAATCCACAAAGCAATGAGAGACAAGTATCTCAATAAAGCAGCAATAGATATGGTGATGATGTAATCTGAGTTTCAAACTAATGTCAAGAATTGGAGTCCAGGGCTGGAAAGATGGCTCAGCAGTTAAAGGAAGGTAGTCTGCTGGACTCACTCAAGGAAGACAGGTAAGCCATAAATGTCAATTTCTATGTCAGAGGCCACCTTACACAACCACTCAAGATCCATATTGGAAAATTCTTGAGTTTATCTGAATGGAACTCTTTCTTAATACAGATGCAAATAAGATACTGTGGCTTCCTAAAATGTGATAGGTGTTACCAAAGAACCCAGATGAGTAAAACTAGACTTCCATGGAATAGAGGAAATGTTATTTGAATCTAGGAAACTTAAAGTTTGACAGTCGTTAGAAGACAATTACTGATTTTTTTAAAAGTGTTTCATTATAGCAAACAGTCATTGCTAAAGAGAGACTGGTAAAGTCCTAAATACAGGCTTATAGTATTTCAGATATTCATTCTTTGGGATTTAAATAAGAGTAAAATACTTAGAGTTTGGATTTGGAGGACTATTATAATGAATAAAAAGGCCTAAAAAAAGAAGATAATAACAAATTTAAGGGGGATAGTAGGAACTATGAGGGAATCCATGAATCAAGGGATTCCCAACAATATTATTATATGTACATATCATCATTGCCTTTCAATAGCAGATGCTAAACTGAGGCCCAAAAGTTAAAATTCTGGGCCAAGCATTTTAACAGTTTCCTCAAAACTGCTTTAATTTCCATTCCTTTCATATATAAGGAACAATTACAAACACAACTACAAACACAACGACTAGCTTGTGGAGGAGAGTATCAGCATTGTAAAACTATTCACTTATATTTTATAATGTGAGAAATAGAACCTGAATGCTAGTTTTAAACCTAAGCATGATAATTCCCATTTTATAATCAGAGCTTTACATGAAAGCCAGAATACAATTTTATGGCATGCAAATGAAGAAAGCGGTTAAAAAGGTCTGCTTTTCATTTTACATCTGTTTTAAAAACAGCAAAAAAAGGCTTTGCTTCACAAATGATATCTTTGCCATGGAACATAATAAATAATTCTTTAATAATTGATTGGTCAATAACAATAACGAAAAATTGACAGATTGGATGATTTAATGGAGTTTAATAAATTAGCTCATCCATTTTGTTAAGGAAATCATTTAAACTAGGAGTTTTTAAGTAAGTGTTTTAGAAGACTAAACTTTCATATTCAAATCATATGAATATCATACACCTTTTACACATCTTTGGGATTAAAAGTTGGATTTTCTTTCAGGCTCTTTCTTCATAGCTTGGGTAAGATAGACCATTGACTAAAATACAATCTCCTTATGCAAATCAATTAACTAAACTCTTACCTGGCAGACAAGAAATTCTCTTTTTGAAGTATATTTCACCTGTGGGACATTTTAATATTAGCATAGAAATTGACAGTTAAACATTTTGTATAAGACAAAACTAACGATATTTTTGAGATTTGTTCGGTCACAGGAATTTCACTGTTTTTATCCTAATTTGTCATTTTTTATTATTTATTTCATTTTTAAAATAAAGAAAAGGTATAATATCTTAGACCCCATTAAGCCCACACCTATTTTGCTAGGGGTCTTCTTTGGTAGGGTTGTTGGTATTCATTAAGGGGACCAAAAGACTTCTGTCAGTCTCTCAGGGAGGGAGTGGGCATGGTGCTTCAGTCTATTCCCACTATCCTGAGGCAGTTAAAATATTTCTGCCTCCTCTTCCCCAAGGTTCCTAGAGTTTGGCAGGCAAGATAGAGATCTGATTTAGTGTTGCTTTCTCTGTAGCCTCTGGATCTGCTTTGATGAGGTTTGAGTGACCACTCTGTCTGTCACCATCTTTCTGAAACTTGTTTTCAGGCTAGCAATGAAAGCAGCACATTTCACTGCTTTCTCTATAATGACTGCTGGGCTCACACCTGGTTTTCCCCAGTATTCTCCTCCAACTGTAATAGAATGGTTTCATCAACCAAAGGTGAGAGCAGTTTAAATTAAAGGGTATAGTGTTAGGATTAGAGAGACTTATTGATATGTATGCCCACTCTTCTTAGTTAAAGAGCAGTTGAGGTTCTCTGTGAGCCTATTCATTTCCTGTCAGGGAATTGAGCTTGGTTCCAGTCACAGGCTATTGTGATGAACTTCCAAAACCTGTCAAAGTTTTTGGAGGAAAGAATTTATTGAATTTAGAGATACAGAGGAAGTTCCACAATGGCCAAAGAGGCTGGACCCCTTTCACAGGTCCAAGCAGAGAGAGAGAGAGAGAGAGAGAGAGAGAGAGAGAGAGAGAGAGAGAGAGGCCATCACCAACAACACACAGACACACACACCATCAAACAGTTGTGGTGGGGGATAGGAAGAGAGTTCCTATCCCTTACACCATGCCTCAAACTGAGAGGGTTGCCCACTCTGGAGGAAGGGCTCATTCTAGAGGAAGGACCTCCTACTTCAGTTAATCCTTCCTACTTTTTTTTTAAATGCAAAGTAGTTGGGCCATCTTCATTATGATAATATCTCTGTATTCTCTCTTTCCCCTTAGAACATTTATAAGCCAAGCCTCTAAGTGCAATTTTCTCTGTACCTGTTATTTTAAAATTCTCACCAGAACAGTCTTCAAAACCTAGCTTACTGCTCTGGAAAGCATTTTCAATTGAAAGTACTAAAACCATGTCCTCTGCTCTAGAGCACAAGTTTTAGAAGTCCATAATCTACACAGTTAGATTTACCTCAGCAATATCACCCTATTCCTGGTACCGAAACTGACATAGTCAGCCAAAAGCTGCTGGGATGAACCTCAAAAACTTGGCACAGTTAAGGGAGGAAGGGATTTACTGAAGTTAGAGATACAGGAGAAGTTCTGTATTGGAGAAAGAGGCTGGCCCCCTTTCACAGGTCTAAACAGAGAGAGAGAAAAAAAAAGAGAAAAGAGAGAGAGAGAGAGAGAGAGAGAGAGAGAGAGAGAGAGAGAGAGAGAGAGAGAGAGAAACTAGAGAAACTATCACCAATACCACACACAAACACACCAGCAAGTGAGCCTGGGAATGGGGGGAGGAAGAGATTTCCTTTCCCTTGAACTTCCTTACATCCTGGCTCCTACTGAGTGGACCTTCCACTCTGGAGGAAGGGCTCACTCTTTCTTTAATATTTTCAGTAAGATACCTCAGAATTCCACCCAAGACAACATTTTATTACTAAACAGGTTAAGTTGACCACAAAATTTAACAACCTGAGTTCTCAAAGGCAGATATGACCTCCTCCCCTGAGCAGGTTTCATGGTTACCTGCATTGGCTTTGTGCCACTATTGCACAAGTGAGTGCTTCTTATTCGGCTGGATGCTTTTGTGTCTGGCAAGATCTCCTGTTTATTCAATCTGTTGGCAACCATTATCTTCCAGTTGCTCTCTAGCACTTTTGTTTTTTATGCTTGTGTTTTTTGAAGGAGAGTAAGGTAGGCAAACCTTCATAACTTATTTCAGTATTGATTTTTGATGTTTTATATTTCATTTTCACTAAAATACACGAACTGCGGTTCACAGTGTGAAATCATTGGGCTCAGAGTACAGAACATACTAATCCACATGGTCATGTGATGAATTATCCAGTAAAAATGGAAAGAAATAAAGTCAACACAGAAAATGCTTTCTGGACTGCCAAATGTTTTCAAAACCCAGATAAGTTTTTTTTTTGATATTATGATAATTGGTCTGCAAATTAACCTTTGAAAGTATATAAGTCATTCTAAATCTCCAAACCATTTTTTCTATATAAGGCATTCTTTTTGAACCTTTCATATAGTTTAGAATTGCAGAAAGTACAATTCAAATGGAAAACAAAAATAGCTACACATTTGAAGTTTAGTAATGAATTTGAAGAGATTTAGGTTTTATCTAAAATGAGTTTTTGGACTATCAGGAAAAGGAAATGTCTGTTTAATATATACTCAACCTCTACTCTGCACTCCTCTCCCTGTATGAATTCCTTGGTACCGTCCCATGGACATACAGCAAAAATGTTTAAATAATATTCTTTATCATGAAAGAGAAAATAATTGAATATTTTCACATTTCAAATTACAAAATACACTTTACATTGTAAAGCTAAGTAAATTCAGTGTCAAGAACAGAAATTTTTGCCAATGTTATATAAGCTAAAATATCAAAAGCAGAAATATAGGATTGGAGGAATGGCTCAATGGCACTTGCTTGCAAAGCCTGATGGCCCTGGTTTAATCCCCCAGTACACACTGAAAGCCAGATGCTCAAAGTGGCACATGGGTCTGGAGTTTGTTGCAGTGGCTGGAGGCCCTTGTGTGATCATACATTCTCTCTCTCTCTCTCTCTCTCTCTCTCTCTCTCTCTCTCTCTGGCTGCCTTTTTCTCTTTGTCTCTCACTCTTAAATAAGAAAATCAAATATTTTAAAAAGCATAAAAGTAGCATTGGTTTATGAGAATCAGTCACATTTATGCTTTACTCATGGGGTTCATAGCTTTCATCTGAAAGTTATTGAACATCAAAAAGGTATGAGAACATGACACAAAGAAATTAAATCATTCAGGTCACAAAGTGTGGGTAAATAAAACCAATCAAAAGAATTCTACTGGAAGATCATATATGAAGACTAAAATAAATTATATTTTTTCTTGCACTCAAACTTCATAAATATGTCCTTAAAAATAAATTTGTAGCAGAATGACTACCCATGTAATAGGAATCTGAAATTAAGTAATACGTGGATTTGTGCAGTTAATTACACTTAATATAAAGGCAAAACATGAGTTGATTCTAGGCCCTAAACAAAAGCAACACCAGTAACTACATTTCAGGATTACTGTCAATTGGGATTAGAGAATGCAGAGGCAATCTATCAGACTGAATTTAATGTACACAGTCATTCCTTTTGATTTCTCTGCTAATAAACTTTAGCTGATCACTTGCTATGACAGATCTGTGGTGGTACATTAGGTTAGCTGTAATAAATTTTTTCTTATATATTTTGCCACATATGGATTTGAAGGAGACTTTGCACTTCACCTATACATGTAAGGTCTTTGTTTAAAAATACAGGTTAGTGAGAGGCCAAACTATTGTTGTTCTGCAATTGACCCACAAGGTGGTGGCCCTGGTGCTTTCTCTGTCTCGCTGTCTCTCTGTCTCTCTGTCTCTCTCTGTATTTCTCTGCTTGAAAATCAATAAATAAAATATTTTAAATATATATATATATATATATATATATATATATATATATATATATATATATACATATATAATTAGCCTGTCACTGGTCTTATGATAGGATAGTTGGAATGTCAAAGGCTTCAGTCAAAGTAGGGCATCTTGTATGATCCACATAAAGGAATGAATATCATAGGAATTAGGGCTTTGAAATATATTATTTCAACCATTTTAAAGTAGTCAACAGGAAAGGAATTAATATTTTCCATCTCTGGGCACTCAATAGTGAAAGGAAATTCACAAAGAAAAAAAATAGAATCTTATCACCAGACAGTTTAGCCTTTCAAATGTAGAAAGATGAATAAATATTTACGCAAGGTCTATAATAACTAAAAGATCAATAAAAATTTTAAAATGATTATAAAATTAAGATTAATGTTAAAAGAATAGTATCTCTGGGAAAAATGAAATGACCTATTTATGCATTAATTAGGTTCAAATGTTGTAAGCATTAGAAACTAAATATATTTCAACAATATTTTACCTGTCAATGCTCTCTGTCAATTTTACCTGTCAATACCATCTGCCCCATTCCCAAAGGAGCTCTCTTTATTTCATAGTTTAAAAACAACATCAACCACCTCAACAAAAATACCGGACCAAATTTGCCTATTTAATGGTTTTCAAAGACTAGTCTGTGGAAAAAAGAGAATGTATTACCCCAAAACTGACTGCTTAGCATGTTTTTAGTGTCACTTGAGACTTACGGGATTGTAACCCCCACAAAGACTTTAAGACTGTGAGGAAAAGCCTTTCCCACAAACCTCAGAGTAGCTGCTGGAAACAGTGGCTTGCTGGGAGAGGGGAGTCGGGTTCCTCAGTGGTGGGGTCACTCACTCGTAAATTGCCCATTGCACAGTAAATGCTATCTACCCATAACCATGCAAGCAGACCTAGAGTACTCAATGGATTAAAAAATGCATGAAAGTAACCTTGTGGATTCATGGGGAAGGGAGTAAATGAGACACGGATGGAGATAAGAAACTGTAATTAGGGCAAATATGATCAAAATGTATTATATAAAAATAAGAAAACATCAGAAATGGAAGAAATAGGGTTGGAGAGATGGCTCAGCAGTTAAGGTGTTTGCTTGCAAAGCCTAACAATCTGAGTTTGATTTTCAAGTATCCACATAAGGTCAGATGCACAAATTGGCCAATGCGTCTGGAGTTTTTTGCAGTGACAGGAAGCTCTGGTGCCCCCATTCTCTTTCTCTCTTTCTCCTTTCAAAAAAAATAAACAAAAACATTTTTTTAATATATATTTATTGTCCATAATGTGTTACATTATTTAGTGGGCAAACCATGCGTTGTTATCCCGAATTCCCCAATTCCCCCCCTCCCCATCTCTGATCAGTTGTATATCCTCCTCTGTGGGCTGTCTGTATTAGTCCTTGTGGCAAGGTATCCTGTATATCTTAGTACTCATCCCAAGCCTAATGTGTTTGTGTTTTGCAGGATACAACGAGAGAGGTGTGGCCCATCTAACCTTACCAACCAACCTTAGGCCGATGGATGAGATCCGGACAAGAGAGGAGCCACCACAGTCATATCAGGGAGGATCCATAAGGAACTCAGCAGACAATGAATGATGAACAAGGGACCTATAACCACAGTCATTGAATCAACAAAAACATTTTTAAAGGGAACAAATCAGTAAATATTTTTTTTTAAAAATTGACATGATAAAAATTGTTTTCCACTGAGATAAACATTAAAACATAAGAACTGAACAATTAATCAGAGTCTCAGTGGGCATTTCTCTCTTTTAAGAAGCTCTAATTAAACCTGAAAGTGAGCTGCTAATACATAGACATTCGGGTAGCAACTACCTAAAGCTCAACTAACTGACATAACTTGCTTTCAAATGGACAAAGTGTGAACAATTAGGGCTATAGTGTGACCTGTCATATGCCATTAAAACAAAAAATAATGGGAAAAAAGAAAGAAAGAAAGATGGGAGGGAGGGAGGAAAGAAGGAAGGAAAGAGAGGAAAGAAAAAAAGAAAAAAAGGAAGAGCAGTAATAACAGAACTGTGGAAGGACTCTCCAGCACTAATGTTGAATATTTTTAATTTTTTGAGACTGAGAGAGGGTGGAAAGCCTGCTGCATATGATAATAAAAGGTGCCACAGAAAGCACAGCATTAAAAGTGTAGTTTTTTCTATTTCTGAGATGACAAACTAACACAGACTTTGAGACCTAGAAAGAATAAATTGATTAGCATAAAGATTTTGAGTGTATATGCCCAATTTAGGTCGCTTATATTAAAATCAAAATGTTCCCTGGGCTGCATCCCTTTCTGGAGTTTGTAGAGGAAAATCTGTCTCCTCACCTTTTCCAGCTCCTGAGGGCAGCTCACAGCCAAGACTTGTGACCTTTATTCCATTGTTAAGAAGTTACATTTCCTCTGAGGACTCTTTTCTGCCTCCATTCGAATTACATTGGGTACATCCAAGTTTCACAGGATTATCTATGTACCACTTACTTTCTTCTGTTAGTTGCATTTTGCAGATTGACATTTCAGAAAATAGGACATGGACATACTTCAGAGATTCTTACTCTGGCAATCTCTAATAAAAGACAGCATTCCATTTGTCAGCATTCTAAACCCGTTTTCTAACTTTGCCTACTATTTGCCCAAGACTGACTTCACAGCCCTGACACATATGGAAATCATTCATGCTTTTGTAGTATGCTATCTCCTAATATTCATGTCAAATTTTATTCGAATATATTTCTTGGTCAAATAAATACACAGAAGTAAAAGAAACATTCTTGAACGTAATTAGGGTATCTCATGAATTCGTATTCACTTATCATACATATATATGTGTATATATGTATATGCATTTTTATTTCTTCAGCTGACATTTATCAATGAATAATAAACTATTAGATCCTCATAGAAAATCTAGCTGCTTATACTAATCAAGTTTCCCAGTTTCCTGTCTTGGAAAATATGATTTCAAGTGACATCTCTTCACTTGAGTCGTGAATTCTTAATTACGTGCCTTCTGGGCTCCTTCAGAGAACCTCTTTGACATGGATGTCTGTCAAAATATACACTTTCTAAACATTTGTGATCAGAAGAAATGAAATCTCAAGCTGACTCTCATTTAATTGGCCCTCCCTAGGTTGGACACATTTTTGAGCAACAGTGATAGGCAAGTTCTCTATTAATATGGTTGAAGACTTGACAAGGAAGAAAACACAGCAGCCATCCCTTCCCCTGTGGAGGACTTCTTCCTTCACTGTGGTTGACATGAGCACAGGGGAATTTTGAAAAGTTCTTCAGGTTTCTGTGATTCATCTAAAGGCTGGGGGAGTGGGTTTACACCTGGAAGAAGAGCTTTGAGAGACCAGGCCACAGAAGAGGTTACCTAAACATTAATTTCCAAGTCACTGACCAAGCAAACACTGAGGAAAAGAAGGCTCCCATATTGTTACTATATCTAGAAGGAGAAAATCTACCTTCTTCTTCCCACTAAGAAAGCAAAGACAACTTCCTCAGGGGGAATTGATGGTATTATTTGGAGAGATATTTAGCTAAATAGGAGAAAATAAAGTATTTTAATACTGGTAAATATATGAAATATTTGTTTAATATGAATCATTGTACTAAAAGCAGTTGCTTTCTTTTCTTTACTGTCTCATTGTTATTTTTTCCTCTAAAATCTGTGCTGATGTGTGTGTGTTGTGTATTTATATGTGGGCAGACATATGATAAATATACCCTGCAGGCACATATATGTATTATTATATGATATATATATATATATATATATATATATATATATATATATATATATATATATATATATATATCATATACATATATGTATGTAATGCACACTGTTTTATCCACAAATGAGCAAAACAAAAAAAAATAAACATTACAAATAGCAAAGAAGTTAAGAGTAGGGCGTCAAGAATATGTCCTATATGTTGAGAAAATGATGTT
>PVHP010013125.1:9658-19678 GCA_004024765.1 Zapus hudsonius | reverse complement strand
AACATACAGTCTGTTTCACCATAGATTTTATGCTACAAATGATCAAGGTGACTATCTGTGTTAATGACAAACCTTTGTATCTTTATGACCTTTTTATTTGTCAAGGAAGGATAGTAATATAACCTACCTTATATGACTGAGTTGTGTACTATGCAGTGTATACAACACTATTTCACATCCTAAGTGTTTAGGAGCGTGTACAATAATTAATGATATTGTAATTGAGTATTACGGGTCATGATTATTAACAGTAGTGTGGGTTAGATAATAAAGTCCAATTTCAGTAAATGTTCCCCGGGGCTGGTTCTAACATAGTCGCAGAATAATTGGCTGTGAGCTTCTCGGCATGGATGATAATTGTTACTGTGGGAAATTGTGAACAGGAACCCTAAGGCTCATTATGGCCTGTTGTTTCTGAGTTCAGAACATTAAAAATGCAGAGCTCTTTAATCCAGAATAAAGACAATTTGACCTCCAACTTTTATTGCCATCTTTGTTACAGCTGCTCAAAATATCTTCTCCATAGCAGTCCTACAAAGAAATGTTCTTCTGTCTGTGTTTAAGCTGGAACGAACCACATCACTTGTCAGCCAGCAAATATCATGTTTTGTGAATTGTCTCCAAATGTGTTCAGATCCAGTGCCTCAATTTGGGAAGTTGGAACAGGAATTGATATAGAATAAAGATGGCATTGTCTTCCTCTTAGTTTTCTGGAATGGCACAGTTCAATTTAATGTGAGGGGGGAAAAAAGAATGACTTATTTTGATGAAAAGCAGGAAAAAAATGCAGAAACATTTAAATATATCATCTATTGAATTTGAAATGGGATTTTTTTAAAGAAAAATTCAAAACAGTCCTTTTGAAGGAGGTGATAATGTTGGGGGCCATTATACAATGGATTTTATTTTCTTATGAAATATTATTTCATCTTTATATGGTTTTTATTTCATGAGGTCTTTATTGATCCATTTCCATTACCTGGAAAAATATCTAAAGCTAGTCGACTTTCTGTTACCCTAATATTTTATCTGTAATAATATTTCATTAAGTACCTTCTGAGTATAGCACTACCATAAAACCATGGAGGAAATAAAAATATATGTAGAATATCTAGCCCCTACTCTGCTTTTCATATGACTAAATTTCTGTGAATTAATTTTCATAGGTTTTCAGGTTTAGAACTGTATACACTAATAGGCACTTTTCTGCTCACAGCATATTGGTAATACGAAAACAGGATATTCTTTAACTGTACAAAGAAAAGATGACAGGAAAGTAGTTTTCTTTTGTAATAAGTCTAAAATGAAAATTAAAAAAAAATATTTCACCTCACCTAATTGCTTGGCAAACTTCACTAATATTGTGCTAGTGTAGAAAGTATTATGTTTCTAGAGATTTTTCTCATGAAATTTCTACTGTTGATTTCACCTACTACAAGCCACACCTAATTGAAAATTTAATTGCATTTCTCTCAGATATTAATAAAAAGCTTTTGTAAAAACCCAGAAGATAGTTTTTCTACCATCCTATATAACTTAATATGGAATTTACCATATTATTATTCACCTCTAAAGTTGTAAATCAATTTGTATTTTTATTTAATACTATTCATAAGCTCAGAAAAATCTGACAGATAATACAGAGAATGAAATAACACGTGGACTGTAATTTCTCATAGATCATTTTCATAAAATCTATCTTAACTTTTGTGTTGACAGTATGATGGTGAAAGTTTGAGTTCTACAAAGAATATTTGCAATTGAAGTAGATTCTAAAATATAGTTTCAATAAACATCTTAGATAGCATTATCTTTCCTACAATAATGAAAATTTAAGGAGAATTACCAGCATTTCTCAAAGAGATGGTATGAATACATGACATTTTTTCAGGAATTTTTCTGAAACAGTCCGAGTTTATAAATGTTTCTATGATTTCTTTCTAACAATCCAAATGCTTGCTTGTTAATTGCATATTGGAATCTTAAAGTCTAAATTTTAAAATCCCACCCACTCTGACTGACTGCTAAGAGCTAGGAAGAACCATTGAGAGTCTTAAATGAAAGAAAGTTCCCTTATGCAAATCAATCATCATGGATACATGAAGGATGCAGAATCCATCTCAAATCCGTGGGACTCTATGACTACTTCCATAAACAATGAAAATATTTTTTTTCAGAATATTTCACCAAGTTCTCAAGTATCCTTTGTTTTCCTTTCTTATTTGCTGTGACAAAATACCTAGCAAATATAATGTATGGACAAAATGGTTTATTTTGGCTTAGGGTGAAAAATTTCAGCCTATCATGGTGAGAAGGGATGGCATCTGGATCATGCACAGGTCTCAGAATGTGCCTAGATTAAGGAAAGAGAGAAAAACAAATGCTAATGCTCCACTTGATTTATTCAGACTGAGAGCCCAGCTCAGGCATTGACACCAGTCACACTCAGGGTTGGTCTACCTTCCTCAGTTTAAACTCTCTGGTTATTCACTCATAGACATGTACTTAGATGGGTTTGCTAGGTTCCTCTACATACCCCCCAATTATATATGATTAGTTATATTATGTTTCCTTTTTGATTTATTTTATAAACTTGATACAATATCATATCCAATATTGCAGCACGGTTTTCTATGGGCCAAATAGTCATCATCATCATCATCATCATCATCATCATCATCATCATCAAAGCATCTGTGAGTACTTACCAGAGACCTTCAAGTGTGGGTCTGTTGATTGTCCTAATAGAAGGAGAAATCTCCCTCCACTCCCTCCCTCAGGAAGTGCTAGAGTATGTGGTATGTGGAAGGGTAATTGACTGGGGCACCTCCATCCATGCAGCTATGGGGGAGTTTGTAATTCTTACAATTCTGGTGATCTGGCTTCTTTGAGAACAACTATGCTCCTGTAAGTGACCCCTGTCACCAACTAGGTAAGTCCACTTTGTTAGTTAAAGATCTCTAGAGGAATAGAACTGAATGAATGAATATTTATTATATAAAGAGAATTTATTGGATTATCTTATAGGATATGAGTTTTATAGTTTTTCCAGTCTTCAAGCTAGAAAATCAAGAGAACCTGGTATCTGCTTAGTGCAGGAACATGGCGATCTCAGTTGTCTCAGTCTGGCAAAGAAGCCTGGAGAGTTGAGAAACACTGGTTTTTACACTATGTATGAATCTGGGTTCCAATGTCCATGAAGGACAGCTGAAACAGGTCACATGTGTGCATGAGCGAGAAGCACAGGCAGCCAAGCACAACTCTGGGTCTTTCTGGAGCTTCATTACGTATGCTCCATGACCAGAAGGACCACCCACGCTGGAGGATGGCCCTGAGATCTCCATCAATCCAATGTAAACATCCTCATAGACCTGTACAAAAGATACATCTTTCATCCAATTCCTAATCTGATCAAGTTTATAATACAACTTAATTTTCACAGCCATAAAACTCATTGGTTATCCAAGTGGAACATTGGTGGATTTGTACTTTTGTCAGTTTTTGGTACCCTATGTTGGGGAACAGGTGTTTGCTTGTCTTCTCAGTAAAAGTCCACTCCACTGTGAAGAATGGAGCCACATACATTCTTAGATCCCCTCTTTATTCCTTACAAGATGTCTGTTAAGTCACTCTGAATCTCGGTTTTCTTCACACTAATACTGAGTCTTGTGATATGAAGGCTAAAAGGTATTTATATACACACTAAAGAAATAGAATTTGATGTGTCTTCTATTGCAAGAAAGGGAATATTTGTAATGTTCTACCAACTTTAAGTTGAGGAAGATACAGTGGCAAAGAACCAAGTAGCCATAAGGAAGGATCATCTATGGAGCCAAGGCCAGGCAATTGGGACATCATGATGATATACAGAAATAAAAACTCTTCATTCCAAGATCCATTTACAGAAACACTATCATGACACACACTTGCCTTTCCCGTAGGGAATATGCTTTTTCTTCTATTTCTTTCCCAAAATAAAGTATCATTTCTTGTGACAGTGATTCACAGGAATGACATAATTATTGGGTATGAATAATGGTAGAGAAGTCATGAAGTATGAATTCTGTAGTTTCCCTTATGTTTTGCTAGAAGCCCCCAGGTGATTCCGACTTAGCGGTGTTTTTTGGTTTGTTTGTTTGTTTGTTTGTTTTCCCCCTAGTTTTATTTTTCTTTTTCCAGGAGATTCTGTTTGGGAAAGATGCAGTGATAGCCAATGACAAAATTCTATCACATTGACTCATGTATTCATACAATCAATGCAATGTGCATTTACTTTCAATATGCATAGAGCTATGACAATGGAAGATACTACATGTTGATTTTTCCCTCGTGACCTTTACAGTACAAAGAAAGAAACAACAGTGGTAAGGAGGGCTGGCAGGCTGAAGTCTGCATTGTTCTGTAAACACAGGTCCATCCCCCTCATAGCTGGGAGGAAAGTAAGGCACAACATTTCAGAGCAAATGACGTCTCAGAACATGTCAACTTCTGGAGGCAAGTGCACTTCACTGACAGGATAGAGCTCTGAAGAAACATTTAGACAATTTCAAGCACTTGCTGCTGCTAGAGTACATGTTCCAGCAAGATCCTGATGAAAGATGTCTAAGAATGGTCCAGGGATGAGACAAGATAAGGGTACAGAGACCATGGGAGACATTTGCAAATGATTTGCGGAGAAATAGATGCAGAGGGAGAATTCCCTGCACATATGACGAAAGTTTAATTTATTTTGGAAAAAAAGTATTATCAGAGGTAGTGCTTTATTCAGATGTGTGTGTATGTGTGTCTTTTAAAAATATGGTTAGCTTCTATAACATAAATACTTATATATTAAAATTCTCTCACCCCAATCACGAAATTTTCTTAGCTTTATACTGTACCATAAAAATCAGTTCATTGATGCTAGTATGTCTTTGTTAGTGATTTATTTGCTTGATAGGAACTCAAAGATGTGATATTTTATGAAATTTAAATCAACAAAAAACTCCTCCCTTTTCCATGTAAATAAATTTTAGTAGTAAAAAGAGATTTTAAAACAAAAAGTTATTGTTTACTAATAAAAATTTTTATATTCCTTTGTAAATGTAAGCATATTTTGTTTTCTTCTTATTCATTTGAAGTCAAAGTTTTTCTCTATTTGTAGCCTCTGGTGAAACTTGAAAGACAAGAAATATAAATGATAGATGCCAAAATCTCTGCTGAGAGCTAGTTACAAATGCATACCTTTCCTCCCAAATCCAGGTCTACTTATCCTGGAATCCACACCATAGACCCAAGAGGTTAGCCTTTCATGAACTGCATCTGATGCACACAGGTCTAAGAACAATAAAAACTACCTGGAAACAAATACAAAGAATGAAAAGAAGTTAGACTATGTAAAAAATACAGTAGAAATTTACTTAAAATGAATAAAAATATTTGAAGAGGACCAAAAGATAAACTACAGAATACGAGAGACTGTCAAAGGGCAAATATGTAGAACTGACATTGAAATTTCAGAATTCAACACTTCTGCAGTCATTTTGAAAATTGGCAAATGATGGAAAAGACATTACATCAAGAGATAAACCTTCTCATGGGATGGTATTCAACATCACAACCATCAGGACAATATAAATACCATTGTGGCTCATCACTACAAATCTTCAGAATGGCTCAAATTTAAAAGGAAATGTTGACAACATCAAATACTGGTACAGATGAGGACAACATAGTTCACTAATATTTTCCTGATAACAATAAAAAATAGTGCAGCCACTCTGGAAGGTGAGTGATTCAAAAGTTTATATAATATTCCAAGTACCTTGGTTCACAGAACCTTTGTTTTTATTGACCAAAACTAGAAAAAAATCCCTTCACTTACTTCAATCTATGAAATATTAAACAAACTGTGATTATATCTATATAAAACTACTCACTAACATATAGGGAGAAAGTACAGATAAATCTAACTGTGACAATTGTGTTGTGAAGAGTGAAAAAAAGAGCCATTTTTCTAGGATGTGCAGTACATAATGCCATTTCTCTTAAAAAAATCTCAAATTAGACATTTTTTTTCAAATATTAGCTCTTGCCATAATTAAGTCTTGTGTTTTCTATACAAATTAGTCAATACAAATAGCATGTCACCCTATGGCTATCTCATTGATTTTCTGAGTTTTTCTTCATGTCTCTATGCTAATTAATATTGCCTAAGATATCATAGAGCAATGAACATTTATCAAGGGCTGCTGCTATGTAAGTCAAATTCTGAGATGCATCATGATTTTTTTTATACTATAGGTACTACACCTTCATAGACATAAAACGAGTAAGGAAAGTCCCCATGAATTCTGATGTAGGTTGTATTCTGTAGTTTTGCATTGCTTGCCTATAGTGACTGAAGAAAATCTACGAATCTTTGACACCGACCTCCAAGTAGATAAATATGCTCATGTTTTCATCGTACATCTTACAGACAGGGATTGAATGTTATGGATGAAAAAGTGATGATTCTTAGATTGTGGGATGAATTATTAACTTACCTTTTTATAGGATCCTATGAATTTTCAGTTTTCATGTTATTGAATTTTTGAATTATTCTCAGAAAGCTGATAAGAATGAATAATCTGGGTTTGAAGGTGTATGAAGGGTAGGAGGAACAGGGTAGATGAACACATGAAAGAGAGGCACAAACTGCCAGGAAAGAAACGCTGTTGTTTACTGGAGTTTCATTGTATAAATTTTATGACCAGAAGCCTTGTCCATTCTGCAGGAAGTTCCACCTCTCTCCAGCAATCCTTCATTTAAACACCCTCATAGGCCTGCTCAAAAGCCATGCCATTCTCTTCATTCAAATCCTAACTGTCATGCCCATAAAACTTACTGAGTCATCAAGTTGGACATTGGTGGCTTCTTGCTTTGGCCTGCTCTTGGTGCCCTATACGGGGAGAGCATGTGTTTACTTATGTTTCCCCCACAAAAGTTAACACAACATTGTCCATACATTTAAGGAAAAGCTATTTGGACATGATGATGATATACAGAAATACAAATCCATTTGACCTCATCGATTCAAAGGAAACCTTGCCTTTCCCATAGGAAATGTTATCCTTTTCTTCTTTTATTTCTTTTTCCAGACAAAATGTGATATTTAGTGTTTATGGGTTCAAATCGTTGTGGATAAAATGACACTTGGTGATAATACTGTTAATTTGGGCTATGAAGACAATACCAGTACTTCCACGTGAAAGAAAATTGGTTTGTCCACATTGCAAATCTAGAATATATGCACATTTGCAAAATATAGAAGCTGCTGCAAATATTAAGAAATACTGTCTTATTATACACACTATGCTTATTTTATTCAAATGAAGCATTAAGTAATTTAACAAATCATAAAGCAATAATGTAAAATGTTACATTCAAAATTTGCAATGAGCTTAAAAAACTTATATTTCCCCAGGACTAGTAAAGATGGTGGACATGTAACCTGTAATATTCTGCAAGTCAAGGTTTATACAGATCCAGTGGGACATAGTTCAGTACTTTTTCTTCACTCGTCAATTCAAATGGATTCTATATTCTGGCTACTATTAACCATAATTTCATTGTCACCATGTTATTTTAAAAATGACGTTTTCTGACCAACAACTATATGGAATTTACAGGTCACAAAACCACAACCACTGAAGTGTGATAAAAGGAAGAACACAGTTGCTATGTTCCAACTTAAATTTTTCCTCTCACTCTCGGGATGAAATTTTTTTCTGTTTTTGTTTTTGAAAGAATAATTATATCACATGTTTTCTTAAATGTCATGATCACTTTATCTATTTGTATTTATTTCACATGGATCACTCCAGAAAGTACAAGATTAGTGTTTGATTTAGTATCCTGTTAAGTGCCACAAGTTATCCCATGGGTAGTTTACTGACCAGACAGATGACACACGAGTTAACTGATAAGCCCAAAAAAGGTGCTATACATGTCAAAACACCTCACGAACCTTGGCATGTCTAATTCATCTTATGACAAAATATTTGTAAGGCTCTTTTATCAAAATTGTAAACCAAGTCTTTAGTATAGAATCCTCTTACAAAGGTGATATATACAAAGAACTGTTTCCAATGATGAAGATTTATGAATGGAAAATGTTCTTGGCATCTATACTGTCATCAATGACTCCTCCTTGAGTGTATGGGGAGTGCATTTCCATTGAGAGGTTGAGGCTGAGTTCAGTTTACATTTTACTTAAACTTATGAAGAATGTGAGGACAATCCATCGATGATGTCTAAAGAAAAAGTAAACTAGAAGCATCTAATGTCCTCCATATGATGGCTCCTAACCTAGAAAAATTCTGGTCTTAAATTCCCATATATTTTATATTTTATAATAAAACTCCTGTCTTAGTTGAATAGTTACTACAGTCTTTATCATTAAAACAAATATGGGAAAACATTTCATAATTCTAGTGTGGATGCTTATGGGGAAATGTGTTTGTGAGGAGCAAAAGATTCCTCATATCCGTTAGCAATCAGAAGGGTATAAGTCAACACATGCAGCTGGAATTTGATGCTCACTTGATTACAGACCAAAGCAAATATGAATTGAAATTTTTCATATTAAACATAGTGCATATATACCATCTTTGGTTTCTTTCAATGATTTCCCTCAATCAAACAATGCCTATAAATGTAACTAGTTCTCTCTCATACTAAAATTCTTGCCATCTATCAAGCTCACAAATCTGATGTGAGAAAACTGCCTTCATCCAATCTAATTTTGTAAATTTAACTTAGAATTGAAATACCCACCCTTCCTGACAAATTCATCTATGTTCATTTTATTTTATTTAAAATATTTTATTTATTCATTTTCAAGCAGAGAAATACAGAAAGAGAGAGAGAAAGAGAGATAGAGAGCACCAGAACCACCACCTTGTAGGTCTGGCTTATGTGGGTACAGGGGAATTGAACCAGGAGCCTTAGGCACTGGAGGCAATATAATACTTTGTTCTGGCCCCAGACATGAGGAGGGATAGTTTCCTGGGGTTTCTCTTGAAAATTTCTGTAAGATAGCCATATTATGGGATCACCTTTTTTTTCTGGTTACTGTTTTGAAAAGATTTTAGTTCCAGTACTATAAGTATTACCTCAACTGATTAAAAAAAAAAGGATTGATTTAAACAGAAGATATGAGATCAGTAGGAAAAAATATGAAGGTCTTAGTTTAGGTAAACCTTAATTTCTTTGTTACTTCTGGATTTTGCAAAAACAGTCCTTTTCTTTGTAAAATATTTTGAGTTTGGACACTGATACTTTATTGCAAGTCATTGCCATGCAGAGATCTTCCTGTCCAATCTTTGATATTCAACAGGATTCCCTTATATGAATAATCATTCTCACTTGTGCAACTACAATCTAACATTTATGAGATCCCAGATCATAAGTTACCTGCACACAGTCATGCGGCACATCAAGACTCAGTCATTGATGTAGAATTTAAACGATGATCGTTCCATATATTAAATCATGTCACAATAGTTCAGCTCTGTAAGTTTGAATAAATGCATTCTCTGGTGTTCAAACAATGACAATGTTGCCTAAAGATGAATCTATTAAGACTTACCTCCATTGTTTAGTGACGTATGAACACGTAATGACCAAGTCACTTGGCTCCAAGAGAATCCTTCTCAAGTGTTACATTCCATTTCAGACTAGTAGTACTAGGCAAACATTTTTTCCAGATTGTTTTGCATTGTTATATGAATTACATAGTCAGTACTGATAATAACACATTTTATGGGCCTGGAGAGATGGATCAGCTGTTAAGGAGCTTGCCTGGTAACCCTAAAGACCTGGGTTTGATTCTCCAATCTTCACCTAAATCAGATGCAAAAGGGGCACATGCACCTGGATTTGTTTGCAGTGGCTAGAGGCTCTGGTGTGCCCATTCTTTTTGTCTTTCTTTCTTTCTTTCTTTCTTTCTTTCTTTCTTTCTTTCTTTCTTTCTTTCTTTCTTTCTTTCTTTCTTTCTTT
>PVHP010013124.1:11378-41666 GCA_004024765.1 Zapus hudsonius | reverse complement strand
CCTTAATAAGTAATTCTTCTATTGTAAGTCATCTAGGACTTTTTCCAAAAGTCCTTTAGCTGTTTTCAATCTCTCAATTGCTTGTAATAATGGGAGAGTGACTGAAGGAAAAACTTTATTTTTCATTTTCTCTTGGGAAACAAATCATCATAGTTTATTCCCTGTTTTCGTGAAGGTGGACTCAATGAACTAGAAAGAAACAATGAGTTAGAGCCATGAGCAGGTATTATGAAAATCAGAGCAATAAGAGAGCAGCCGAAAACACAAAAGAGTTGGAGTGCACAGCCTGTTCCAACGGGCAGACTTCCTTGAAGCAACTGCCTCAGTCTATGCAATTTCTCGCACAGACTCCATCCATCAGAGTTGGCGTGACAAGATGTATGTGTAACTCTTTACATCTAGCTTTACATAGACAATGGGAATGAAACCCAAGATAGCAGCTTTGTAAGCAACTGCTTTTAACTACTGAGCCATATCCTCACCTCAAAATACTGATATCTGTTTTTGGGCTTTTTGTGGACTTTTTGAAGTTGACAATTTGTTAGCTCTTTTTCAAAACTTTTTCAAAGTTTGTATGGTATTCTGTGTATGTGCTCATGTGTGTGAGTGCTGGGATATATGTGCCCTGTTGCATTGGTGGTGTTCAGAGGTTAGGCCTTGCCTTCCATTTTGTTTGAAGCACTTTTTCATCATTCACCAATATGTTTGTCAGTCTAGCTTATTTGCAAGCTTCTAGGAAATATACTTGTCTCTGCCTCTCATTTTGCCATAGGCTAGTTAGATTACAGAAGTCCACCACAGCTTCCAGCTACTAGGTAAGGTCTGGTGATATGAATTCAAAAACACGCAAGCTTGTATCACAAGAACTTTCTCCACTGAGCCATGTTCCCAGACCCCATATATGGTTTTTAATAACAAAAAGAGAGGAAGGTGTATGTTATAAGGCATTAATTAAAAGTCTCATGTTCTACTGACTGAGCTAGTTGGGCATCCAAAATCTCATTAATTAGGAGTTAGCTTCATCAAGAAACCTTTGTTGGTCTATAATTGATTAGCTAAACTGGTTGGTTACACCATTTGAAAATTAGAAAATACCATGATAATGGGCACATAATGACCTCTCCTTCTGCTCCTGAAATATAGTCATATCATTAAGATTATAGACTATGAAGGATATACTTGGCAGGAAAAAAATCATTGCATCATGACTAAGAAATATTGAATTTATCATTCTAAGAGCAGATCTATGAATAAGTAGTTAAGCATTGTGAAAGAATATACAAAGTTTTAGTTAACACAAGGAAAACATATTCTACATCTGTTCCACAAAATAGTGATTAGTTAATGACAATGTATTTTATCTTTGACAATGACAGACTGAAAGATGCTTTCATAAACCCATGGTGAATACCAATAATCACACTGAGAAAAGTCCTCAGTGGAATGAGGCTGGTGCAGAAGGGATAAAAAAGAATAGCATTAGAGGAATGTGACAATATGTGATTTGTTCATACAATTAATTTAATAATTAACTTTAAGCCAGGTGTGGTGGCACACACCTTTAATCCCAGCACTTGGGAGGCAAAGGTAGGAGAATTGCCTTGAGTTCAAGGGCACCCTGAGACTACATAGTGAATTCCAGGTGGGCCTGGACTAGAGCGAGACCCTACCTTGAAAAACCTCCCCCCCCCAATTTAACTTTAAAAAGTTCAAATGCAATAAATCTGTGAGCACTAAAATATATAATTACAAAGAGAATTGATGTTAAATATAGTTATTATAAATGTGATTTGTGGAAAGTTATAGATAAGTTACCTTGATATAATTATTTTTCAATATAAACATGGATTTAAGTATCACATTACACTTTTAAATATATACAAGTATGACTTTTCCTCTAAAAATACAATAAAACACCAAAATCCTAAAAAAGTGAATAATGATAGATATAAAAACATCAGAAAGAAGACCAGTGTAGTCATAGCATATTTCATGACAATAAAATAAACAGACTTTGGGAACAGTTGGGTACAAAACACAAGTTATAAAATCTGATTCATTATGAGAAAAGTCTCTTTGAAGTGCCTCCATATTTACATTTCTGGAATAACTGAGTGTGTTGTCTTCATTCTTGCATGGAAGGCCAGTGCAGAGTGGATGGAGGTACAGCTATAGCCACCATTGGTGGGGATGGCATCAGTGATATGATCCTTCACTATGGACATGGAGATTTGATCCTCATAATTTCATACTAGAATAAAATAGCTACAGCTGTTCTACAGCTTAGAAAAATGGCACATAGATAAAAGTGAGGATGCAATAGAGCAGAAAGATATAACGAAGCGAAGTCTCCATACAACTACAACTAAGGTGGAGAAACTGCAGTTGCAAAATGAACTAGTATTACATTGAATTGCCTTTGTACTCTTTTCTATTAGTCTGAATAGAGGAAAATTGTGTATTGATGTGACTTAATGTTATATTACACATAAGTGTTTTTACCTGTTGTGATGAGTATTTTTTTAATATTAAGAACCCACATAATACCAATTACTGAGAGGTGAAACCACTCCATGGTAAAAAAGACCTTTAAGTTTTCAAAACTAATTTTGTAATGTGCAGTGTATCTTTGTTTTGTTACATTTTATTTCTTAATGAACATTTAAAGGAATAGGTTTCCCTAAGGTATTTTTATGCATACTTAGTTTTGCTTTGATTTCTACCCAACCATTTCCTTTTCCCCATCCTATTCCTTGATTGTGCCCTTCCACCTCCAGGAATCCAACCCCCTTCAATTTACTTATCACATGTCCTCTATTATCCACACTCCCTTCTTAAGAGCTTCTTTTTCCCTCTTATTCTCATGAATAAGTTCTCTGACCTCTACCCACACTCACTCTTTTATAAATACACATATATAAAGGTTAGAAGCTAGGATGCATATATGAGAATATCATGTATTATTTATCTTTTTGAGCTTGGGTTGCCTGAATTTATATATTTTCCAGCTCCATCTTTTTTTCTGCAAGTTGTTGAACCCACGAATGCAAAGAAAAGACCACAGACTCCAATGTAGGCCAAATTAAAGCAAGCTATATTTGTGCACACAGAACTGGCCAGTGGCTATCTCACCCCAATGCAGGGCTCCGGAGAATAGCCCCTAACAAAGGAAAAAGTGGGGCTTTTATCTCCCAAAACCTCGGAACATTTCCAACAAGAAATTTATCAAACAGTAGTGCAATTAGGCAGGATTGTGGCAGGACTTTACAGAGGTGAGATAGTGCAGTCAGCTGTAAATTTCATGTGGGTCAAAATAACTAGATAACCTCTTCAAAGTAAGTGACTTTTAAGGCACGTTTACTATTTTTGCGTCTGTTTGCTCTTTCTATTTCTTAGGGCAGCATTACCCCTAGTATAAATTTTCTCTTGTCTTATCTTAGGAGGGTGAAGTTTGGCTTTCCTGTAGTTAAATCTTTTACAACCTTTTAGCCATTAACCTTTTTGCCCTGTTAGCAGTTTGTCCTCTGGATGGTCTGGGTCTTTATGGCCGCGGGAAGAGTGGTAGCATAATCAGGGTGGGGAGATTCATGGGAGGGGTAGAGCATATCAGAGAAATTCCAGGCCAGTTATGGTCAAGTACACAACTCTACTACAAAATAATTTTTAATTCCACACAAAATAATTTCTAATTCCACACAAAATAATTTCTAATTCCACACAAAATAATTTCTAATTCCAGGATGTCATCTCTGGTTCTTCAAAGTTTCATAATTTTATTTTTCTTCACAGATGAATAATTCCACTGTGTAAGTGTAACATATTTTCATTATCCAGCTATCTGTTGAGGACTATCTAGGATGATTTAATTTCCTAGCAATTGTAAATTGAGTAGAAATAAACATGGATTAACAAATATCTCCATGGGAGGATATGGAGTCCTTAGGATATATGCCTAGGAGTGGTATAGCTGGGTTGTATGATAGTTCAATTTTTATCTATTTTTAAAGAAATCTCCATGCTGATTTTCATAGTAACTAAACAAGTTTATATTCCCACCAGCAGTGGACAAAGATTCCTTTTTTTTAAATTCAATCTCCCCAACATTTGTTGTCTTTTTTTTTTCTTTGAGGATAGCTATTCTGCCTAGGGTGCGATAAGATCTCAAAGTGTTTTTAATTCGCATTTTCTTGATGGCTAAAGATGTTGAACACTAATTCAAATATTTGTTGACCATTTGTATTTCTTCTTTTAAGGACTGTCTGTTCATGGGCCATTTTATTGATTGGCAGGTGGTTTTTGTTTGTTTGTTTGTTTTGAGATTTAAATTTTACAGTTCTTTATATATTCTACATATGAACCTGTTTTCTGGATTATACCTTGTAAAGATTTTCTCCTATTTTGTAAGCTGTACAAGAAACTCTGGTGACAGTTTCGTTATGTGTGAAAAACCATTTTTAAAAAAAATTATGCAAGACCATTCATTCTTACAGCTATTTGCTGTGCTGTTGCTGCTTTTTTGTTGTTTTGTTTTGCTTTATTCCCAGAAAGTTCTTACCTATATGAGTATACTGAAATGCTCTTTATGCATTAATATAGGAATTTGAATGTTTCAGATCTTAAATTAAGGTTGTTGGCTTGCTTGGAATTGTTTTTGTTCAGGGTGAAAAAAAAAAACTAATTCTATGATTCAGTAAATGGATATCCAGTCCGGCTAGCTGCATTTATTGAACTGCTTTTTTCCCCCAACTGCTTGTTTTTGACACTTTCTTTTTGTTGTTGTTGTTGTTTTTAAATTGTAACTAAAGTGTTAAAAATTGTCAAAAATTATGTGCCAGTAGCTATGTGGGTTTATTTCTCGGTCCTCTGTTTTGGCCCATGTCTGTTTTTATGCCAGTACCATGCTGTTTATAATCACATGTGAAAAATATATTAAGTGTAGTTTGGGGTCAGGTAATGTGATACTTCCTGCTGTGTTCTTTCTGCTTAAACTTGCATTGGCTATATATGTTCTTTTATGCACTCATATGAATTTAAGGATTTTTTTTCTAGTTCTGATAATAATAGTACTAGAATTTTGATGGAGATTTTATTGAATATGTAGATTACTTTTGTGGGTTGTCGTAGTCTGTCACACGCTGCTGGGATGAATCTTCAAATCAGGCACGGTTTTTGGGAGGAAAGGATTTATTTGTAGCTTTAGATACAGGGGAAGTGCCAGAATGCAAAAGAGGCTGCTCCCCTTATACAGGTCCAAGCAAGAGAGAAAAACCCATCACCTACACCACACAAACAAATCAGCAAATAGGCAGGAGAGCCAAGAGAGGATTTCTTCCCCTTTATATAGGCTTAGGGTGAGGTCTTGAAATTCTATCCCAGATTTACTGGCTTCCTGAGTCTCTGGAATTTCCTTCCTGCACTGTCCACACAGGAAAGGATGTTTACTTCTAACTCCTTTGAGCTTCTTTACATCCTGCCCCTTGCTGAGAGGCTGCCTTCCTGTGAACATCCTCAGAGACCCACCCAAGATTACTTGAAAGGTCAAGTTGACAAAAAAATTAACCATCACAGTCCACCCCTTATCAACTTGACATCAAACCATATATTAGACAGTAACAAGATACAACTGGAAATGCATAATCTCTCCCTCAACATAAGGCAAGGCCCCTTAAGAGTTTTGTAAACCAAAACAAGCTACATGCTTTTAACATATAATTGCACAGAGCAAATATTTCCATCTGCTATGAGGCATAACAAGGAAAGACTGGGACAAGGCAAACTCAACAAACATCAGCAAACATCCAAATCTGCTGTTATAGTCCCATACCACAACCAGTGACTGACAGTCTCCATATTTTTTCAATTTTGTCCCTCCAGCTTGGCTAAGTCGCTGGGGAAACGTTCATCCCAAGCCAACAGCACTCCATGCAAAGTCCTGATATGTCCAAAATGTCCTCGGGTCTCCATCGCAAACCATGGTCCACCTTCCAATGGCTTTACTTGCCCACCAGGGATTTCACGCACTGTTTCAAATACAGTATTTCAGCAGCAACTCGTGGAACCGTGTGAACTTCACGGCCCACTCCATGCATGCATTCCTCATGCTTCCAAAAGCAATACCAGGTATGCAGGACACAGCCATGTTTTTAATTCAGGGATAAAATAAAAGTGACTTTGAATAGTAGATTTCTTTCTTTTAGTGATTTCCTTTCCAAAGAGTTTGCATGCGCCATCTTTCTGTCATTCTTGGGTAGAAACACCTCGAGCATCTCTCCATTGTTTCAATGTAAAACAGTTGGGCCATAATCAAAAGCCAGTCTCTGGCAGTAAGTTAAACTTGCTTTGAGGTTTTTCTAACTTTAAATCTTAAATTCTCAGTCCCATATCCATAGCCAAGCACACAGTCCATTACTTAAATTTAACCTTGGTCAAACTCTCTGGGTATGGGCAGGACACATCCACCCCTTGACCCAAGCACACACTTCTATTAAGGTTTTCTACAGTCTCTCCTTCCGATAGAAAGTTCACAAACCAAGCTTCCAAATGCAATTATTTCTGCACTGAGCATTTCCAAATTCTCACCACAATAGTCTATGAAAGTTGGCTTACTGCTCTGGAAGGCATCTTCAGTTGCACGTACCAAGTCCATGTCCATTCCTCCAGCACACAAGTTCCAGAAGATCAAAATCCACATCAGATTCATCTCAGTGGATCACCCCACTCCTGGTACCATATCCTGCCATAGTCTGTCACATGCTGCTGGGATGAATCTTCAAACCAGGCACAGTTTCTGGGAGGAAAGGATTTATTTGTAGCTTTAGATACAGGGGAAGTTCCAGAATGCAAAAGAGGCTGCTCCCCTTTCACAGGTCCAAGCAGAGAGAAAAACCCATCACCTACACCACACACACAAAACAGCAAACAAGAGGGCCAGGAGAGAATTTCTTCCCGTTTATATAGGTTTAGGGTGGGGTCTTGCAATTCTATCCCAGATTAACTGGCTTCCTGAGTCTCTGGAATTTCCTTCCTGCACTGTCCACACAGGAAAGGATGTTTACTTCTAGCTCCTTTGTGCTTCCTTACATCCTGCCCCATGCTGAGAGGCTGCCTTCCTGTGAACATCCTCAGAGACCCACCCAAGATTACTTAAAAGGTCAAGTTAACCACAAAACTTAACCATCACAGTGGTGTAGCCATTTTCCTATCATTAAATCTGCCAATCCAGAACAGGGAATATCACTTAGTTTTATTCAATTTATTTTTTCATATTGAAGTTTCCTTTGTAGATGCTTTTCACCTGTTTGGTAGGTGTGATTCACAATATTTTTGAAGATTTTGTGAATGATATGTTTATCCTAATAGTTCATCACACACACACACACACACACACACACACACACACACACACACACACATTCCTGACTTTTTTGTTTTGATTTTTGCAACTTTACCAAGTATTTATCGTTAATAAAGGTTTCTGGAGGTATATGTGGGATCTTTTAAGTATTTAATAATGTTTTCTGCAAATAATGCTATTTTATATTACTTTTTTCTAATTGTATCGCTTTAAAATATTTTAAAAAATTATTTGCTTACACATGCATATATATGTGTTTGTGTGTACATGTGTGTGAAAGAGAATGAATGAATGAATGAATGAATGAATATGTTCGGATCTCTTGTTGCTGCACCACCAGCTGTTCATGAGCCACTGGGGAATTGAACCCAGGGCAGCAGGCTTTATAAACAAACACTTCTGCTAAGCCATCTGCCCAGCCTTCTGTTTCTGTTTTTAAATTTTTATTGTGTGCCAGTGTGCATATGCACACACTCAGGAACAGGGCCTCTTGCCTCTGCACACAGGCAACAGATGCTTGTGCCACTTTTTGCACCCAGCTTATATGGATGCCTTGGGAACTAAACCTGGCCATCACGCTTTGCAAGCAACCAGTGAGCCATCTTCCTAGCCACTTGGAATTTCTTGTCTTGTTTAAGCTAAGAATTCTAGCACTATATCAAGTAAGAGTAGAAAGGCCAGTCACCTTTCCTCATTCCATATTTTAGGAGTTTTTTTTGGGGGGGGGAGTTTCAAGGTAGGGTCTCACTCTAGCTCAGGCTGACCAGGAATTCACTGGAGTCTCAGACTGGCCTTGAACTCACTCATTCCATATTTTAGAGGAAATGCTCTCAGTTTTCTCTATTTACTATAATTTTGGCTATAGGTTTGCTGTATATGTGCTTTATGATTGCTGAGAAATGTTATTTCTATTCCTGATTTCTTCAAGACTTTCGTCATGAAGAAAGGTTAAATTTTTAAAAAATATCCTTTGAACATATATCAGAATGATCTTGTCATTTCTGTCCTTATGTATATTACGAGTGTTGATTGGCATACATTGAACCAACCTTGTATTTGTGAGATGAAACCACATTTATTTTGATGTATGTTCTTCTTCTATTAACAAATGTGATTTGTAAATACTTTAATTAATATTTTAATCTGTGTATTTCTTTATTTTTGTTGTATCTTTATCTGATTTTGTATTAGCATAATACTGACTTCATAGAATGAATTTAGTAATGTGTCTTTCCTGTCAGTTTTGTGGAACACTTTAAAGAATTGTAATTAGATCTTCCTTCGAGGTTTGTGTTTGTGCTGTTTTGGTGATTTTTCAACTTTAGGGTCCTTTCCTCCTTCTTTAAAGCTACCTGCATGGGTCAATGTGCCACCACTTTCCTCTGCTGGTAGATTTAGCCATACTGGATTCAGCCTCTTTTGAGCTCTGCCCATGTTCCTACAGTCCCATTCCTTACCAGGTGGTGAAGGGAGATAATGAGCATTCAAAATTTCTTGATTTTTGTATTCCTGTACCCTCTTTTCCGGTATGTCCATTGTTTGCTGTGATCTCCTCTCCTCTCGAAGCACTGAGTTCAGCCTCTGAAATGGGTTTTCAGCAGTACTGTCTCTTCATGGTTCCTGCCACCCCCATTGTTCAGAGTCCTCTGTTGTACAGCTCTGGAGTTTCACTTAGTGCACTCTTCTGCTTTATGTGGATAGGTGTTCCAGCAGGCTTTTTTGGTAATATAGAACCAACCTAGTCTCATTACTGCCTTTTGTAGCTCTTTCTGTTATTTCTTTATTGGTGGCGTTTTATCTTGACTTCATCCACCCTAACACCTGCTATCACAGATGCTGCCTTGGATTTGCCAACTTCCCTAATATCACACAGTGATGTTTTTAGCTGTAATATATCTGAAGCATAGAACTAACAAAGACTACTTGAGAAATTAAGAAAAGGATTATACATATCAAAGTTCGAGTTTCCCTACACACATTTACAGCATCTAAACGTGTTTCCTCACTTAATTCTTCAATTTTATGTACTTCAATTGAATGATTTCACCTATAACTGGGCCAAAAATCCTTCTGTAATTTAGAGAATATATTCCTGGAGCTGGAGAAATGGCTCAGCAGTTAAAGCCTGCTAGTCTGGGTTCAATTCCCTAGCCATTCACATAAAGCTGAACTGGCATTCATTTGCAACAGCAAGAGACTTTGGCACTCCTCCACTATACCCCCCCACATATATAATAAAGAACAAATTCACAATGCTATTTAGTTACAATTATAGTAAGCCTATCACTTAATTGATAATAATTTTATGATTGATATGAATTGAAAATTACCCTGTGTATATGGCCATATGTGAAGGGTGGGAACAATAAAATGTAAGTTTGTAATTTTAAATTAATATTTTGTTGGCATACTTTCATTATACATCATACTGTGTTTTTAAAGAATATGTTAATACAAATATATAATGTACATTGTACATATTCCCTCATATCCCATACTTTCCCTTTTCTCATTCCCCCTCCTTCCCTAGACAGTTTTGTGTCTACTTTCATATAATATATATATACATATTTATATGTATACATATATATGTGTATATATGATTTTATATATCTATATAAATTTAGAATCTACAAATAAAAGAAAGCATATATTAGTCATTCTAAACTCAACTAACTCAATATTGTGTTACATCCATTTTTCTTGCAAAAGATATAGTTAGTTCTTGTTTGTTGCTGAAACCCCTTCACAGTTTTTAATCTATTCTTCTAATCATAGGCACCTAGGTTGGTACCATAGCTTAGTAATTGTGAATTGTGATAAGGCAAATGTTAATATGCAAGTATCTCTGTGATATGAAGATTTAAATCTTTTAGATATATACCCAGGAGTGGTATAGCTAGGTCACATGTTAGATAAGTTTTCATTTTAAAAAACATTTTAATTTACTTTAATATAGGAATATACTGTAATGTGATCATATTGCTCTCCAATTATCCTTTTTGCCCCCTTTCTGCCACCCTAATTTCACTGAGAGCCCTATTATTTTCTGGTATTTCTTCTGATTTGTTGACTCATTTTTTTGTCCTCTTATGTCCTCTATGTTAAAACATTTATGGGCTTAATGTTATGAAGGTCTTTTAGGGGTAACAACATACACTGTGAGGTCATGAATGCACCACCTAGTTCACGTTCAGAGGACAGTGTTCCAAGTTATTTCTCCTACCCTGAGGCTCATAAGTTCTTTGTACTTCATTTTATGAAATGTTCCCTGAGCCCTGGAGCACATAAAAGAGCACTTTGATGAGTTTTGAGTCTCCTCAGTATCTCCATAGAAAACATCTCCATAGAAAGGCCACCAGTAGGTTGGGGACAGGAAGGAGGGAAATAGGGGTACCATCATAAGATTTGCTTATATAATGCATATAATTATGGATAATAACGATATCAAAAATAAAAAAGAAAAGCAATTTCTACAGTGGTTGGACCAGTCTACACACCTGCTAGCAATGTATAAGGATTCCCTTTTCTACACATCTTTGCCAGAACTTGTAGGTATTTCTTTTCTCAATGAGTACAATTTGGACTGGGGTAAGATAAAAATCTCAATGTAGTTTTAGTTTACTCATATGTGTATTTATACATGTAAACTCACCTTCATATGTGTGGGTGTATTGTGCTTGCATGTGTGTATTCATGCATGACCCAAAGATATACTCAATTTTATTTTTGTCTGTGTCTCCATTTTCACCTCTAATTTTCTTTCTTTGGGACTTCTCTTTCTTTTGGAGAGGTTGGCGATATGTTGTGGATCTTTTTTAACTTTTCAAATAAACAACTTTTGGTTTCATCCATTTTTAGTTTATTTTTATATCAGTGTAGTGATTATTAGGTATCATTACATCATTTTCAAACATTTTGTTGAGTCCCCATCTTTTCTATTTTACTACGCCCAATACGCTTCAATCAATCTGTTTTCTTCCTTCCTGCTTTCTTGTTGCATGAGTTCAGTTACTGTCCCATATTCCTCAACCTTACTCCTTTCCCTCTTGAATTCCACATAGAATGAATTACCTTTATTAATGTAACAATTTCAAGATGCTTCCCTTTTACTATAACATAATTTCATGTTCTTTATGGCTGAATAAAATTTGTGTATATTTTCCCAATTTTTCATGGTTTTTCTAGGTAAGGTCTCACTCTAGGCCAGGCTGACCTGGATGGAATTCACAATGTAGTCTCAGGCTGCCCTCACACTCACAAAGATCCTCCTATCTCAGCCTCCTGAGTGCTGGGATTAAAGGTGTGCACCAAAACACCCAGCACACATTTTCATTTTTAAAATTTATTTTATTTAGTTATAAGAGGTAGAGTGTTTGTACAGGGATGACAGGATATCTTGTTTCTGTTAATGAACTCCAGACACATGCACCACTATGTGCATCTAGCTTTATGAGTGTACTGGGGAGTTAGCCAAGCAGGCAGGCTTAGCAAGCAAGTACCTTTAAAGGCTGTGCCATTTTCCCAGTCATGTTTGCCACATTTTTATTGTCCATTTATTTGTTGATGGATCTCTAGGTTTATTTCATTTCTTTGTTGTGCATCATTTGCTTTTTTTTCATATTTCATTACCTTGGTCTTAATGATTTCTTTTTCTCTATTGATGTTGGCTTTCACTTGTCCTTTTTTTCCTCAAGGATCTATGGTATGTTATAAATTTGTTTATTTCAGATCTCTCTGATTTTATAATTTAGGCACTTGTAGCTATAAACTTTCCTTTCAGGAGTCATTTAGTTGTTTTCTCTACGTTTTAATGCATTTTGTTTTCATTTTCATTTGATTCAAATATTTTAAAATTTCCTTCTTGATTTCTTTAATGGCCCATTCACCATACAGTAGTGCTAATCAGTCTCCAGGAGTTTGTGTATGTTCTGTAGTTTCTCTTATGGTTGACAACTGTATTCCATTGTGCCAGATATAATACAAGAAATTGTTTCCTGTAGTTAAGACTTGCTTTGTGTCCTAATGCATGATCTATTGTACTGGAAGCTTTATGAATTGCTGAGAAAAATTTCATATCCTGCAGAGTTTGGATGAAATGTTATGTAGATACATGTTAGACTTATTTGATCATTATCATTTAACTCAATTGACTATTTTTTGTTCAGATAACATGTCTATTGGTGAAAATGGATACTGAAATCACACACTATTATCTAGTTGAAATTAATTTGTATTTTTTACACTTGATAGTACTTGTTTTATGAAATTTGGTTATATGTGATATATATAATTCTAAACATATATATATATATATATATATATATATTCATTTAATATTCATTTGATGCTTTATTACATAAATTTATATGAAGTGACCATCTTTATCTGAGCTGAATAATTTTGGTTGCAAGTCTGTTTTGTTAGATATTAGAATAGTGTTAACTATTTCCTTTTTAGTTCCAATTGCTTATAATACCTTTTCTCATTCTTTCATCCTAAGGTTGCATCTGTTTTTGAAGAAGTGCATTTCTTACAGGCAACAAATAGATTCTATTTTATAATCCCATCTGAGTATTTTGATTGGATGAATTGTGACCATTCATTTTAATATATATTATTGAAATATATGTATTAATTTTTGTCATTATTGATTTTATAGCATTTGGTCTTTGTCTATTCCTTATTTGCCTAACTGTTGTTATGGCATGGTTCACTCTTTCCTGTGACCTCATGTTTATCTCTCTCCTCAGTCTGAAGGATTCTCTCAAGTATCTTCTATGGTCATTAATTGATTTCGTGTTTTTTATTTCTAATTGAAAGCTCCGTCTCCTTCATTGACAACAGATCTTGCTGGTTATAGTAATGTGAGTTGCAGGCATTGTCTTTCAAGGTGTAGGAATAGATTTTTTTATACGCTCCTTACTTTTAGAGTTTTTATTGCCCTGGTACTTCTCTCGTTTAATCAATTTAATTTGTTTTGTTTTTCTTTATTGTCAACTATGATATGGCATGGGAAGTTCCTCTCTGGTCTTGTCTATTGATCTAAATGTCTCCAGAATCTAGATGATTATGTGTTTTTCTGGAATTTGGAAAGTTTTATTTGCCATAATTTTATTGAATATACTTATGCATTTTGCCTAAAGCTCTCCTCCTTCTTTCATCATGATTTATAAATTTTGTCTTCAAATTTTCTCCCACAGATCTTGTATGTTGTATTCATTCTTTTTTATTATATACTTGTTGTCTGGGTGTTCTAATCTGTCTTTTTTTCATCTGTATGCTCTCTATTTCACTTTATTCATTCTGTTGGTGATTCTTTCTACTGAGTCATTTCTCTCTTTTTGTATGTGTTTATGATTTGTATATATGTGTGATGTGTGCTTATATATGTGTGAGTGAAGGTGTGCACATGCCACAATATATTTGTGGAGGTAAAAGAACAACTTTAAGTGTTGGTCCTTGTCTTCCACCTTGCTTGAGCTGGCTTGTGAACTTCTGCGGATTCTCCTGTCTCCAACTTCCATCATGTCATAAGAACACTAGGATTACGCACATCCAGCTTATGTGAGTATTTGAAGTCAGGTCCCCATGCTGCACTGGAAACACTTTACCAACTGCACTTCTCTTCAGCTACTTGAATGAGATTTTTTAAAAATTGAGTTTAGTGAGCTTTTCATTTCTGAAAGTTTCATTTGATTTTTTAAAGTACTTCTATCTCTTGAATTCTTTCATATCCTAAAATTGATGTTCAGTTTTCATTTCATTATTTATTTGTATTTACTGAATTCCTTTAGGAGTTTATCCTTTTTAATTTTACTCAAAAATCTAAAAGTATTCTTTAGAATTATTGTCTTGGAATCCATTGGAATTCATTACTTTGAAGTTGGGATTTTTATAGGGGCTCTTTTATCTTTGTTTTGCATATATCTCATATTTCTGCATGGAGGGCTGCCAATTTAGGGGAAATTTTGCACTAATAAGAAGAAAACATTCTGGGTACCTAACATACAGCATGACTACCATAGAATAATACTATAATGTTTATTTATGTTGCTTCTTTAAAGGCTCCATTTTTGCTTTTACTAATGCTAAAATCTTCTCAAGGTGTTGGTAGACTGATATTATTGTCTCTGCTTTCCAGAATAATACATAGACTAAGTGGGGTCAAGTGTTTAGCTCAATGTCCCACTCACCCCAGTAATATGTAGTACTACTGATTCATGCTGTTTTACTAACTCCAGTCAATATTCTCCCTATTATATGGCTTTACCAACATATCAGCAAATCAATTTCTGACAAAGTAGAATAATCTTAGGCTCTAGACTATTGTGAGATAATTAGTTCTCATACATTATTGCATTAGGCTTTTCCATGATCCATTCACCCTTAGTATATTTAGAAAACACAACTCACTTAAGATTTATTTTATGAAGTCCATAAAAATGTATTCCTGATATTTTTCTATAAGACAGGGTTTAGAATAAGTATGATAATGCAATAATTTATAATAAAGCCTAAGGAAACATAAGCAGAAGATTAATTTTCTGGGAACTCTTATCTTAGCTCCTATTCCAAATGGGTAGAGAGAGATCAGTGTATTTTTGGTGACTTTTATTACTTAATTGACTAAAAGATGAAATAAATCTCTGAATCTTTTACAACCCTCCCAAAACACCTTAAATTACCAATTAGCTAGCTATTTTCAGATAACCTAAACAATATTTACTAAATTTATTTACTTTCAGAGTATAAAGTGTGTTGGTGAGAATTGACAGAGCTTTCTGATACAATTTTTCTGTGTGTATGTGTGTCATGTGCATGAGGATGTGATATGTAGTGTAGGTGTGTGTGTTTGCAGAGGTGTGCACCCCATGGATGTGCATGTGGAGATCAGAGGAGAACTTTGGGTGTCCTCTTATCATTCAAATGCGTATTTTCTTGAGATGAGGTTTCTCCTTCGCCCTGGAGATACTATTCATTAGGAATCCCAGGCATTTTTTTTTATTTGGTCTCCCCCCATTGTGGACTGAAGTGTCTGGTGTGTGGCCATGTCCAGCTTTTTACATGTGTTCTAGAGAGTTGAACATGGCAGTCTCTGGCCTGAAGAGTTCCTCATACTTTTGTGGCATGTATTCTTAACTGATAACCCATTTCCCCAGCCCTGATTCTTTTTTTTTTAAAAAAACAATTCATGTTGTGCATGTTCCTTTGATATTGTAAAGAGAATGAAGTCTTAACCAGTTAAGAGCAATAATTCTTGAATCTTTTTAATATCAGGAGGACCGTAAACTCTTGAAAAGCATATACAATACATTTTGCATATTATCATATTCCAAGTGTTTAAACAACAAATCTTATACCAAAATATCTCTTAATATATGATGAATGCTCTTTCACCTTTTTTGTTCTCCACCTTCTCTCACACTTCAAGCCTGCTGCTTAGATTTATGGCCACTAAAATATTTTCTTCTAACTGGGAAGTTATAATGAAAGAGCATGTAAAAAGCAGACATAACATGAACATTTAATGTCTAGGAACAGATTTTCCACCACTTAAGCACAACACAGAGTTTCCTATCTGTAGTATTTTTGCAGTGGTAGTTCTTACCAGTTTGTCAGGTATTGTATTGATTCCATCAATTATATTTTGATTGTTTCAGAACATTTGATGCTAAATTGAATTTGTGATAGTAAAATGTTCACACAGTGATTTCTGTCTTTTTAACAGTTTTTTTTTTCGCTGAAGAATATATTAGACTACTCAGAAACTGCTGTTGTACAGTAGAAATCTTAGTACTATTAGGGTTTGGTATGTTCCTCATTATATGGTATATAAGCAACAATCATAAGCTGATTTTTTTAACAAAAGTAAGGTGATTATCTTAATTTATTTCTTGTTATGACATGTTTACAGTGAGACTGAAATCACATTTTTGCATCTGCATAGTATATGTAATGTGATGTATTATGGGGTGGAGTTTGTATGTGACTGTGTTCATGCAGTGCTGGGAATGTTTGTCTGTGGTGACTGTCACTGTCCTGAAGAGTACCAGGTCCCTTCCCCCACCCCCGCTTGCCAGCCAATTTTTTTCTTATGACTAAGTCTCATGCTGAGGAGCTTGCTCTTCTGAACTCCCATCAATTCTCTGGTCTCCTCCCTCCTCAGTACTTGGGTTATAGACATGTGTGATCTGGCTCCCATGTTTGAATCCATGAGATTCAAACTCAAGTTTTCTCAGGCCACGTCACATCCTCATGCTTCTGCAGGAAGCACACTTGAATGCTGACTCATCAACATAGCTGACTGAGAATAACATATAATTAGATTATTTTAAAAATATTTTAGGGGCTAGGGAGATGGCTTAGCAGTTAGGGTGCTTGTCTACAAAGCCTAAGGACCCTGGTTCAATTCCCCAGTACCCATATAAGGCTAGATGAACAGGTGGAGTTTGTTTGCAGAGACCGGAGTCCATGGCATACCTGTTCTCTGTCTCTCTATATGTGCAAATATAATTTTAAAAATTGTAGAAAAATATTTTATTTGTTGATTTGCATATAGAGACAAATAGAAAAAGAATTACTAGATTTTTAAAAGAATGAATAATGATCCACATAATGATTTATGTTTAGTTAAAAATACATATAGATATAGATATAGATATAGATATAGATATAGATATAGATATAGATATAGATATAGATATAGTTGTGTGTATGTATGTACATTTTCTGAAAATTTTTCTGTCATGCTATTCTTTTATTCATTTTAGATATATGCTATTTCTTTTTTTCTAATTTATTATTATACAAAGAATTAGGTTTCATTATATTGTATTTCAACCAAATCTTGATTTTTTTCTCTTCACTCCTTTTTATCTCCATACCTCTCCTCCCCTTGTCCCTTGTTCCCTCCCCTTATCCTACCTTCCTTTTGCTTTCATACTACATGCTTTCTTTTGTTCTGCACTTCCCTTTCTTATCACATTTTTTTTCTCTCATGGTCTCCTATCTTGATTCACAGTGCATACTTATTCTTACCTCTCCTTATTTACTTTATACACAAACATTAAATATGAGAGAAATTGCATTTTTTTCTAGGCCTAGGGTACCTCACTTTTTATTTTTTTCCAATGAAAATGAATGTGGCTTTTATATTCTTTCCAGCCCTGTTTCCACAATATTGCCTGAGCCTTGGAGGACATTTTATAAGTCTCCTTAATGTTGAATTCTTAGCAGCCTGGACACATGGGATGAAGGGATTCTCACCCAATGCTACTAACTGCCCCTGGCAGGAGCGAGATCAGCTCTAGAATCCCTAGTGGTGGATGCAATGGCCAAGGCTGTGGGGGGATTTTTTCATATAGCCATCTTTTGATTTCATTTGTTTCATTTTTTTTTCATTTTTGAATTCTATGTCTGGAATTTCCTCTGTGTTTTCATTGGAGGCATCCACTATGGGACCAAGCAATCTCTGTAGAGGTATCTTGCCTTGTTTCTTTTGTTATTTGTTTTGCCCTAGTTTTTGCCCTTCTGAGATAATCTCTGTTAATTTTTTTTCATGGTCTTTTGAAAATTTTATTATTTTTATTTTTATAATTTACTTATTCATTTTCAAGCAGAGAGAGAGAGAGAGAGAGAGAGAGAGAGAGAGAGAGAGAGAGAGAGAGAGAGAGAGAGAACATCAGGGCCACCACCTTGTGGGTCTGGCTTATGTGGGTCCTGGAGAATTGAACCCAGGGCCTTAGGCACTGGAGGCAATTGCCTTAACTGCTGAGCCATCTCTCCAGCCCTTTTGAAAACTTTTGAATGAATCTGTAATCAACGTAATAACCTCAAGTTAGATAAAAAGTAAGGAATTGCCTAGGATTATTTGGATTAATGGGTTTTAGTTTATTTTTTTAATATTTTAGTCAATTTTGAAGAAATAGTGGTGTTTTTTATTGTCCTAGTTAACTCTGTGTGATGAAATGTCTGTTATTTAGATAAAACACACATGCATATGCTGAAAAATATATTTAATTGTATATCTCCATGTCTTTTGTCATATGTATGTGCTGTATAACTACAGTTAATGATAAGTAACTTTACCAGCATATCAAAACATTTCTAATTGTGATACTTCACAAATTTCATTCCCCCAGAGATTACTCTAGTTTCTCTTTTAGTTGGCTAAGGATGCTATACGAACTACTATAGACTGGTTGACTTTATTAATGAATTTTTTCCTTTTAAAATTTTATTTTGAATACTTTTCTACATGTATAAATGTGTTTTGAGTTTATTATCCCACAATTATTCTCTTTTACTCAGAAAAATCCTTCTTATGAATTAGTCCGTATCCTACTTTCATGATTTTTTTGGACCCACTAGGTTAAATTAAAATTATTTGAGTCATCATGAGTCAGAGATTATTTACTGGAGAATAAGCATTGCTCCCACTCTACCAACAGCTGTTAGCTACCCTAGGAGGCATAGGATCTTATATTTCCCCCTTCTACAATGAAATATTGACGAGGTCAGTCTTGTGCAGTAAACCACAGCTGCTATGAATTCGTGAACATAATGATCATGTGGTATGCAGAAGACAGTATGTCATAACCCTTCTCCTTATGCTCTCGCATTCTTTCTGCTCCCTTACCTATGAGGTTCTCTGAGCCTTTTAGGGGTTGATGTAGATGTCCTGACTAGGGTTGAGAAAACAGTAGTCACTTATTCTCAGCAATTTAACTGGCTAACATTGGGTTATAGAGCTTTAATATATGAATCTTTCTGTTGACACAACTTAGTCCATAGCATGTTTTTTATGGCTATCAATATAGTTTTGTTTCTTCTAGGATGATGAATTTAATTACAAAGAGTTCCTCTTTGTAGTTGGCTTCATTCGTGATATTTAATATCTTCACATTTTCTATACTGTTGCTTTTATTAAGAATTTGTTACATTTTGAAACTTATGCTTACATTTCAAAGTTTGTTCATGATGTATATAGTGCAAAAAGATATAAACAAACAGTGAACATTATTATAGATTTGTTAGTGGACATACATCCTCATTTTCTTGACCATATGTCAGAGAATGAGAAAACTTAGTTATGAACATCGCCTCAGTTTTACTAGAGAGTATTGAACAGTGGTTCAAAGAAGTCATTTTAAACTATTAGTAATGTGTGAATGTTTGGTTAGTTAATATCTAGACCATTATTTTGTATTTTAGACTTTAACCATTTTGCCACTTAGGAGAATGTCTCAAAAATTGTTTCAGTTTTTCTATCATGAAGTTGTCATACTATGTTTCTTTTTAAAAAAAACCTTTTATTGACAATTTTTATACATGTACATAATCACTACAATTAATTTCTTGTGTCTCCCTTCCCCCCATTCCCTTATCTCCTTTCCACTAAACTCTTTTTCCAACTAGTCTCTCTTCTATTTCATTGACAGTTTTTGGCTCCCCTCAATCATCCATAAGAAAATGATGATGAGTTTAATATTATGTATGTCTTGCACAGGCAACAACAGCCAATGGCTCTGTGAAGTCATGAATACAAGAGGCACTTCATTTCCAGAAGACAGAGTTCCAAAGTACTTATACCCATCCATTATTTGACTCTTACATTCTTTCCACCATCTCTTCTGCAATGCTCCCCGAGCCGAGTAATAGAGATGTCTCATTTAGTACTGAGTGCTCAATTTTTTAGCACTTTGATGAGTCTGAGTCTCCAATTTAGTTACTGCCATTTGCAAAAAAGAAGTGTCTCTGGCCAAAAATGAGAGGAACACTAATCTATGGGCAGAAACAAAATTATGTAAAGGGTAATATGATGGGCACAACATACCATTTCACCAAACTACAGTCCTCACCACTAAGGGCTATTATATTCCAAGCCTTAGTCTTTGACTGAGTTTTCAATACCAGGTATGAATTCCAGAGTTGGCCTCAAATCCAATCGATCAGAGGACAGTTGTTTCCCCCCATAATAGACATGCCACTATTGCTTTAGTGGGCACATCTTGGCTGACAGGCAAGTTCTGTTATACCATTTTCTTATGATGGATTTATTTCTGATTTATTTTTCCCCTTTTATGTGTGTGTATGGTGGTATGTTTAACTTTGTGGACAGATGTGTATGTCGGTATGTGTACATAGACTGGTAGTATATGGTGGGTATCTTTCATGATCACTTTTCACTTGATTTTACTATGACAAGGTTTCTCATTTCAACCACTAGCTAGCCAGCATGCCTAGGGGATTCCCTGTCAACATCTCCTGTGAACTGGGATTATATTCAGCTGCCACACCCACCTGGCATTTATATCTGTGCTGGGGTCTGAACTCTATGCCTGATACTTACATGACAAGTGTTTTACTTACTTTACTACAGGAGCCTTCTCCTAACCTCTATTTCCCCTTTCTTTTATTTCCCTTATTTCTTTGTCTCTGTAACTTGGTTCTGTATCTGCAATAAAATATTGCAGTTTTTAAAAATATAATACTACAATCATCTATGAAATTATGAACTTATTATATTTGGTTAATGAAAGTACTGATACCTTAGAATTGTCTAATATGCTTCCTTTCTTTTTCCATGTTTCTTTTTTTTAGTTTCTTGATTTCATGGTCTTTTAAAAATATTTTCATATATCTGTGTCTCTGATAAATGCATTCTTTTATTGATTATTCTATTTAATGTTTAACAGAATAATGTACAGTACTGAACCCTTTTCTGAAAAATGTGAAACATCAAGAATATTTAACCTTCAGTGATCATTTTCTGCTATCTATGTATGGTAATTTTTATGACTAAAATAGGTTGTGTGTGGTTTTTGCCTGTGAGCTGAAACTCTGGCTAATTTGTGAGGTTAGATCTTCTATGCTGAGAATGAATTCGTGATTCCAGTGGCTCCTTTCTTAGTCACATGGACAGGCTTATATTTGAAGAATTGGGTGTCATGGACTTCACAGTTTTCTGAGGAACAATGTAACAAATTTATTGTTATCTAGTTGTCAATATCCTCCATTAAATTACAATAGATTATATTCAGACATGCATTTTCCTATTACACACTAACATGTCCTGGATTTATAGACATAGATACCAAGATATTTCTATGTCACATGAGGATGGCACCACCTTTAAAACATTAAATATGTTAACACTAACTTCCTTAGAGCTTTACATGTGACACTAGAAGACAGAGAATCATCAAATTTTAACAGTTCCTTTACCAATCAGTTTTTCTTCAGAACATTTGTATGTTATTTACATAACCTTTGCAGCTACATTGTAGTTGGCACAAACAGGAAAAAAATCAAAATCATGATTATTCATGTTAGCCTCAATGGGATGTGAATAATATCTAGATTTAAATAATAAAAGAATAGTTTGTGCTGGCAGTTAAATGTGCTTGCTTGTAAATCATGCTGGCCCAGGTTCAACTTGCCAGTTTCCATATAAAGCAAGTTGCACAAAGTGGCACATGCATCTGGAGTTTGTTTGCAGTGCTAAGAGGACCTGACATGCTTGCATGTCCATTCTCTCCCTTACCCCATCTCCCTTCCTCCTCCCTCTCTTCCTCCCTCCCATGAAAGCTTTCATATTTCAAGAAAGCAGCCATTTGAAATTCAGGAAAAGGGTCCTCACTGAATTTTACTATGCTTGCACTGTTTTCAGATTTGAACCATCAGAGTTGAGAGAAGTGAATTTCTAATTTTTAAGCTGTTTGATGGAGGAATTTTGTTATAGCCATCTGATCTAATATCTTTATTATTATAACATTTTCATAGTTTATATTATTTTAGAATGCAAACTTTATGTAAGAATAGAAATATGATAACATATATGAGTTTAAAAATACATTGACAAAAGCAAATTTGAGACTATTTCAAGATTGGCAAACATCTAGCTTAATCCTATACCATGAGAAGTTGTCATCAAATAAGGTATTTTGATATCTAAACTAAATCCATGTAATGCCTAAAGTTTCCTTGATATTATAAAAAAATAGAAGTTAGAAGTTAGAAGTTAGATTATGCTCACCAACACTATACAAAGGATTCAGGTTTGTTTAAGAGGTTACCAAAGAGATTACAACCAAAAGAGTTTGATTGGACTGGATGTGCAGCCAAGTGGTAAAATGTTTGCCTAGTATTTACAGTGCCTGGGTTCAATTATAAGCAATATACATAAAAGGGGGAGTGATATGAACTTTTGCTAAACTCTAAACACATTAAAACTCTAATTTCTCAACATTTTAGGTTTTACTCAAATTTATTATGAAGATACTAAATAAAAGATCATATTTAATAAGCTTTTAAAATTCAAAACACTCTCTAATTTTATCCTTTTCCAACAATTCATTTAAATAGCTATACCATTAAAATGACCCCTAATATTATTTCCATTAATGAGAAATGCCAATTAGGAGAGATGTGACAATTCAACATTATGGATCATCTGAACACTAGATACTACTTTAATACATTAACTAGTGGCCAATTGTGAACCATTAAAAGTCAAAGGCTGGTACTCTAGTATTATGCTTATTAACATGTCTAGCTGTTATAAAATTATAAAGCTTTATTGATAAAGTATTTAATAGTATGTTATCTTCATATATCTTGAAGTTTGGATTGGAATTGACCATATCTTGCACTGGACACGTTTTAGGTACTAGATTTGTATTTTAGTTTTAGCTAACAAAACAGTTTTCTCCTCTTCTCCATATCTGTGAGTATGTATCAGAATGATTTAAAAGAAGGGAACTTTTGTCATGCTGGGCACACACATTTACCATTATTTCTGAGGCGATGATAACCATCTGAATATAAGCCTCCAGAAACATCTTTAGTGACGGTAGAAGATTGGGGGAAAATTTTGGTGAAGGAGGAGAGTAGTAACAGTGGAGAATATAGTACCAATAGGGAGTAAAAACATATGATGACTTTGAAAACAGGTTTAAGTAGAAAACCACACTGAAAATTCATAAGATTGCTTTTCTCATAGGTGCTGGAGACTTTCAATCAGTTTGTAGAATCATCTGCCCTGATGATTCAGATAAGAAAGCAATATTGTATAATTGACAACATAAATATTTATGTATAGTGTCAGGAGAATATCAAGAAAGCCTATGAAAAGAAGATATTTAGTTCTAGGCATTGCTTTTGGTATATGAGATTCTAAACAGCTAATGAATTCTGAATAAGATTTTAATTCCAAAGCTGACTGACTCATCTTGATGTTTTTCACTTTAAAGTACATGCTGAGGAGAAAAGGAAGATAATATGTGAGAAAATAGTAATGTAAGGAGAGTATTAGATATATGGTTCTTGATGCTTACAACATTTCCTTGTAAAATATGCTCACTGTATTCTGTGTAGATTATTTTTGTTGTGGTGAAGACTAACAGGGCAGCATAATGTGCATGTTTTGTAGGTTTTAAATTAATTCAAATTTCCCATTATAAGGTACATTCTCCAACTTGTAGACATGACAATTATAAAAGGCACTGACAAATATTGTTATCAGTACTCAGAGAACAAAGACTATAGAAGATTTCTGGAATTGACTTTATTTATATCTTTTGAATTTAAGTTCTCTGAGAACAAAAATATATTCTTTTTATTTTCTAACTTGTGGAAATTTCAAAGGCATGCATAGTAAAGGTAACCTCATTATCAACCTTAATGTATCGATCACTCAGCTTCAGCAATTTTCATATATCTTATATTCAAATTTCATATATCTAAGATGGTTTTACCAATATTCCTACCCATTTATTTTTTATTGTATATTTTGGGCAAATTTTCCAATTATAATTTCATATGTATATATTTTCATATGAGCAAGTTTTCCATTCTGAATATGTATTAAAAAATGAAATGCTCCAAGATTTGAAATTTATTGAATGTATGTTATGATATTCAACATGTTTTATATACTGAAGGGCTGTATTTCAGATTTTTATAGTAGGAATGTTGAGCTGTATAAAAATCTGTGTAATTATTTTCAAAATCTTCAAAACCTCCAAAACGTGAAATACCCAAACTCTTTTGGTTTGAATGTTAAATGTCATTTATAGACTCCAGTGCTTAAACACTTGGTCCTCTGCTGGTGGCATTATTTCAGCAGGTTGTGGAAAGTTTAAGAGATGGAACCTTAGTGGTGGAAGTGGGTCACTGGGGATGAGGCTTTAAATTTTATATCCCAGCCCACTTTCAATACACTATTTGCTTCCTTCTTGTCACTGAAATGTGACCATCCAGCCTGCCATGTATTCCTTGTAATTATGAATGTATACCCCCACCTCTGGAATTTTAAGCCAAAATAAACCCTTCTATTAAGATTTTTTTTGTCAGGTATTTGGTCACAACAACAAGAAAGTAAGTAAAAAGGCTTGGAATTTAGCTCAGTGGTAGAGTGCTTGCTTCACGTGTGCAAGGCCCTGGGTTCAATTCCCAGCATGGTGGAAAAATAAAATGAAATAGAATTCAGACCTAGAGAGATGGATCAAAGGTTAAAGGAACTTGTTTGCAAAGCTTGCCATCCTGGGCTGGGTTCAATTGTCCAGCACCCATATAAAGCCTGGTGTAGAAAGTGGCACAGGCATCTGGCATTATGTTTGCACTGGCAAGAGACCTGGGCATGTATACACACAAATATGAAATTTTTTTTTCAAAAAGAATATAAGACACATGCATAAGATATACTTAAAATACATGTCTAAAATATAGAAATTCTTGGGATGCGGATATCAGTCAAAGGTCCTTGCAAAGCTTGCTGGCTCAGGTTCAATTTGCCAGCACCCACGTAAAGCCAGACACTTTAGGTGGCTGGAATTCATTTGTAGAAGCAAGAGGCACCCATGTGTGCTCTCTCACTAATAAAAATATTTAATAAATATAAAATAAGGAAATTCCAAAAAAAATTACAGTATAAGTCTACCTATGATTAAAAATAATGCTTACTATTTTAGGACATTGATTCACTATTCACATCTTGCTTATTGTGTGATTTTGATTTTGTTTGTTGGTTCATTTAAATAGGGTTTCAAAAGAGAGCTCCATATATTTCAATTAAAGTCTCTTTTAATCAGTAACCTTTCTGTTTCTTTATTTAACCAGTGGAATTGATTTTTGATATTGAAGAAACAAAATTGCATCCTTATAGCATCTAGCATATTCATTTGTTCCCTGTGGTTCATATATACTAATTGCAATACCTAGAAGTTAGAGCACAATTACGTGATTTTTAAAAGGTCTATTTTGATTCCTGTTCTAAAATACAAGGCAAGAAGTCTTTTGCAAACATCAAATTGTCACATTTATAATTCTTGAAATACCAACTCTTAATAAAACAGTTAAATAAAATATATCTTATATTAGATGGATTAAAGGGGAATAACTGAGGTCATTATAATTTGTTTTTTTTTTATTTCTATATAACTGCTTTACCATGTTGATAATGTAGGTACTGTCTTAAACTCCCACAATAACTCCCACAACTTTGAAAATAATTATTAAAATTATGAGATTATGAGCACAACAGGTAGTGATGTAGACCAAAATCTATCACTATGACACAATCTGCTACCTATTAACAGGATAATAAGCCTGGAATCTTGTGAGTACTGGCCTCTCACAATTGCGTTGCTTGCAGCTGACAGATGGGAAGTAGACATAATCTGTTGGTCAGTGTTGCAGTCAACCACACGCTGCTAGGATGAATCTTCAAACCAGGCACAGTTTATGGGAGGAAAGTATTTATTGAAACTACAGATTGAAAGGAAGTTCCATTCACAGGTTTCAGCAGAGAGAAAAATCCATTACCTACACCACACAGACAGAACAGGGAATAGGCAGGGAGGGCAAGGAGAGAATTTCTTCCCCTTTATATAGGCTTAGGGTGGGGTCTAATAACCCTATCCCAGACTTAATGGCTTCCTGAGTCTCTGGAACTTCCTTCCTGCGCTGCCCACACAGGAAAGAATGTTTACTTCTAGCTCCTTTGCACTTCCTTACATCCTGCTCCCTACTGAGAGGCTGCCTTCCTGTGAACTTCCTCAGAAACCCACCCAAGATTACTTTAAAGTTCAAGTTGACAACAAAACTTAACCATTATAGTCAGCAAAGCAGTTACTAAGCACTATCACGGCTGAGTCTCACAGCCTGCAAGTCTTAGGTTGAGAATGTTGTTCTCCAGGCCCATTTCAAGGCTGTAATAGGTCTGATTGAAATTTGGGTCTGTCCTCTAAGTGCCCATATAAGAGCATTCTGTTACTTCCAGCTGGTGTTTCAGTACCCCATATATTCTCATTAATGGTTTGTGAGCATTAACGTACTGCCTTGTGAACCTGCTTTTTCTTATATCACTGAGATAGGTTGAAGACAAGGAGGTATGGAAGAACTTATTATGGTTTGATGAAACCAGGACTGCAGACTTCACTGGGTGTGACTTGCAACACAGTTCTCTCATTGGAATTTGGCTGGTGTAGAGTGGCTATTATAAATGGATTCTAAATTGTTTTATTGTTAGGGTACTTCTTTTATTGGTCCCTGTGGGGAGGAAAAGAATGGAGAGAGAGAGAGAGAGAGAGAGAGAGAGAGGGAGAGAGAGAGAGAGAGAGAGAGAGAGAGAGAGAGAGAGAGAGAGAGAGAGAGAGAGAGAGAGAGAGAATTGATGCTCTAGGGCCTCATACTGCTATAAATTCCATATGCATGCACCACTTTGTGTAAAGGGCTTTACATGGGTGCTGGGCGATTGAATTCGGGCCAATAGGCTTTACAAGAAAGAACATTTAATCATTGAAACATCTCCCCTTCTCTAGCATACTTTTTATGGCAGTAAAGGGTTTATTTCAAGCTTACAGTATCCAGGTGAAACTCAATGATCGAGGCATGGTGGACCAAGAAAGAGAAACTCCTTAAGAAATAAAATGTATCATAAAGTAGAAGAGCATCACCATGAGCATCACCATAAACTCCTAGTTACCATGTAATGATGTGTGTGTTTGTTGGTATGCCCCTTTTGACCACTCAGATGTTTTGCACTTTCATGCTTTTCCCTAATATATTTGGGTCTCTGATTTTAATTAATCAGAGCATATCTTAATGATCTTACTTTTAATAGAGCATTTCCATAAGTAAGTGAAAAAAAACTAGTGTAATCACTTCTAGAAACATGAGGTAATAAGTAGTGATCTGTAGTAAGTAGTAGTAGTAATTTGTAACTTTTTAGACAGATACCTACAGATAATTTTATCAGCTATCTAGAGGAGTCATTTTTGGATTATTTTTGTCAAGATTCAAAGATATTTATATGTCAAGGTTTAAAGAGTTGATAAATGGGTATAATCTCTAATAAATACAAATATTTAACAGAGATATTGATTTCAAATGACCAATAAGTTAAACAGTGAAAATTTAAAATCAAAAAACTAGCCAAAATCTACATTAATCTTTACAAAGATGAAGAAGAAAATAATAGTTTTAATTGAAGATGAATGAATGGTTATTTTGTGAATCATTATAGATTTGTCAAGTTCTTTAGATATTTGTAAAGGTATTAAATTGTATGTAACCCAAATATCAGATACTTTTCCCAGTAACCCAGTTTATAGAAGACAAGTAGCACCCTGATATAGTTATTTAATATAGTCCATTGTTAATTATCTCTGGTTTTACTATTTGTAATCAACTTTTATATATCCAGTAAGATTTTCCTCCAGTTTGCTTATCATTTTTTATTATACAGCACTATTACACTATTTGTTTTCTCTCTTTGAGTTTAGCCAGCAGTAAGGGAAAAAAGTTTATTATAAATCATTGTAGTATGGTGGTAGAAAAAAGTAATAGTGAATTCTGTGTTGGCCAGTGACATGGTGTTTAACAATATCCAATCATTCAAACAAGTATATACTGACCACTGATTTGCATGTACACTAAACAGTAACATAAGGAATACAAGGCATCTAATTATTTCTTTTCTCAGAGAGGAGACAATGCAGTTATGATGTATAATATAACATGTGCCTTTCAACTGAAAGGCATCTTGTGCAAAATTTGAGAAGTTAATTCTCTTTATTATTGATATGATTTATCTCTGAACTGAGTAGTAAAGCTAGATCAATGTTTTTCAGTATATAACTCATCATTAAATCTTTTAAAAAGATAGAACTGAAGGACATTACTGCAAATGAAATAAGTTAGGCATACAAAGAAAAATGTCATTTGTTTGCATATATGTGGAAGATATAAAGTTTATTTCAAAGAAGTAAATAATAGAATAAGAAGAAACTAGAGCCTGGTAATAAGGGTGTTGAGGAAAGAGGGTTGGAGAGAAAATGAATAATAAGTACAAGGTGTACTTGGATTATAGAAATAATGCATAATGTTCTTTGGCACAGTTGGATGACAACAATTAATTATTTCAAAATAGCTATTAGAGAGGATTTTAAATGTTCCCAACATAAATAAATTATATGTATGAAAGGTATTGTACCAAGTGCACTGATGTGGTCATTACAAATGGAATACATGTATTGAAATATCACACTGTGTCCAATAAATATATACATATACAATTACCAAGTGCAAATTAAAATTACACCTTGAAATATTTAGCAAAATATACCACCACTTAGAGGGAACACCAAAAAATTGTATATGCTATTAAGTACTGAACTCAATTTTACTTCTCACTGTCTTAAACACTTTGAAATCATAGATAAGAAGGATTATAAATTAAAAATTGTTATTCAGTCTACATATGTTTTAGTCAGCTTTGCATTAGTTGGACAAACAGTAAACTAGAAGTAGCTTGTAGGAATAAATGGATTTATCTAAGGCTTACAAATTCCAGGGAAACACCATCAATGGCGGAAGACACTGGCTCCCTTCCATAGATCCAAGCAGAGAGACACCACCAACAGCCAACACCACAAAACAGCCAGAGCTCCAACTTTTCTGAACACACCTATTAGCGTTAGACTGAAGATCTACCCTCCTCCCAGTGACACACCTCCTAAGCAAAGATCTGCCTGCTGGGGACTTAAGTAGGAAGTTCTATGGGGCCATACATTCAAACCACTGCATCATATAATGTTTACTTTATGTTGCTTGACTTTTCCAGGGAAGATATGAGCAAACATCTCTTCTTCCCAGATAGGAAACCAATGACAAATCAAAGAAGCAATTCCACTATGTCTGCTTAGTGACCTCATAAATTCTTGGGTTTACTTACAGGAGCATAGGTGAGAAGCATGGATGCCACAAAGGTAGCTATGCATCATGGAAAATCCTACTCCAACATTTTTGATCACTCAGGAAAGCTTCAAAATTGGAGCTCCTTTCACAACTTTCAGGAAGCTTGGCTGCCTCGAAGGTCTCCTCAGCAATTGTTTACTGTTGTTATTACCTTAGACAGGGGCCTTGTGAATATGATAAGATTCTGAGTGTCCTATGGTTGATTAGCTTTCTGAGAACTGTAAAGTTCCTTATGATACGGGTCAAAAGAAACAGGACTCGTGGAAATCCCCCTTCCCCCCCCCTGAGTTCTTGTCCTCTAATGGAAAAGAATTGTACACAGGGACAGAAATAGATCTTAATTACACATTTATTCTGAAACTTAATTGATTGGGAAAAGGAAAATGGGATGTAAAGGTCGACCAGCCACCGCATGGTCTGTGAGGTTCATAAAACATACAGAAAAGTGCATAAAATCACCCAACAAATCATAAAACATACAGAAAGGTGCATAAATTCACCAAAAAGTGAAGAAAAGAAATAGCACACATGTTGAAGAAATTTTCCTTTCCCCCTCCCCCTCTTTCTGACCTTAGTACCGAGATCAGGGAGGGGGAGAGGTACACTCAGCGGCCAGGTTTCTAGCGCTTCCCTGCTCACAGTCCAGACAGAAGGGCCGAATCCTCTGGAGC
>PVHP010013124.1:0-11278 GCA_004024765.1 Zapus hudsonius | reverse complement strand
TGTGGGCGGGTCTTTCTCCTAATCCTTCTCATTTCCCCCCTCTCATGAGGACACCCAAACTACTGTTGGGGAATTGGGATGCTGGAAGTCTGTCGTGGCTTTTTCCTGCTGAAGATGGGCATGAAGTCAAGGCAGTCAGGGTATCCTCCAGAGAGGGGGTTCCCTCTTGGCCTCAAAGACAGGGACCTGTCAGTCACATCCAAAAATTAATGTATTTAGCATTGTGAGGTAGGATGTGGGGGTGATCCCTCCAGAAGCAGAGAGTGTTCTATTCTGACAGGGTGCTCCAATGGTCCAATGTAGATGGAGTTGGATTGTTGCACAATCATCTGGCTGTGGACAGCCTGTAAATGACCAGAGATAAAGTTAAAGAAGCAGTTTAGTAAACATGGTCCAAAGACTAATAAGATAATTACAAAGATTATGATGGGTATAATCTTTCATCATGAGAAGCTTGAGATCCATTCCCAGAACTGTTCTCCGAATGGCACTGTAGCATCGGCCGTGGTCTGATTCTCTTTATGTAAGTCTTGTAAAGCAGAGGAGACATTAGCAGAGTTATCAGGTATGTATACACAGCATTCGATCTTAATAATAGAACATGTGCCACCTTGGGCAGCGGTGAGGATATCCAGAGCCATGTGATTCTGTATGATCGCTTTTCTCATCATTTGAACTTCAGAATTTAGAAGGGATATTCCCTCTGTGGTGTCATTTAGAGCCTTTTGTGTGTATTTGGTGAGAGTCTCTATGTGCCAGATTACATCTTCTAATCCAATGGATGGAATAAAGACCGAGACTAAGTGATCATACCATTGGAAGACGTTCCTAGTCCACCTGTGTTTTAAAACAGGCAGGTTAGCTGGTTGTTCCAATGTCTTTACCTGACATCCTTGCATCCAGGGGAATCCTAAAGTACATCTCCCAATCCATCCTGTAGGTAGCCAGGGCCAGAGATTGGTACCACAAAACCATTGGGTGCTGTTAGGAGCGGCCCAGCATACAGCTGGTCTCAGGTCCCATTCTGTAGCAAGCCATTCTGATGGTTGCAAAGTTATGACATTTTGGCACAAGTCTGTGGGAATCCATCCCAAATAATGGACATTGCTAGGGGATTGTGAGCGTGAATGCTGTAGCTGTTCCCAGCATAAGGGGGCCTTTTGGCTTAAGCGCCCCTTCGTTGGAGTCATCCACATGTATGTGTCCCAAAATTGGAAATAACCATCCTGGTAGTGATGATTATGTTCTCTTATGATGGAGGTAGATTTGTGAGAAAGGGGACCAACATACCTCCTTATAGCTTTGTCAGTTTCCTCTTTGGAGAAGTTTTTTCTGTGTCCTGGATCATTTCTGGTGGAGTTGATAGGCCAATAGGAGACATTCCAATTTGTCACCTGGTTTAGGGTAGGAAAACTTGCCCTTTCCTGGTTAATATATACTTGTAATTGGTTCCAGTCATCTCCTTGGAAAGGAGATACCCACCATGGTAATCCAGATGTGCTAGAGGTGGGCAAGAGCCCACAGACCCAGCAGTTAGTCTGATTACTATCCTGAGCATATTCCTGGGCTCAGGCAAGGAATGAGTTTCTATCCAGGGTATGGACTGGCAGAATGAAACCAACAACTGTGAATAAGGATAGAAAGTGAGCCATGCCTTGTGACAAGAGAAGAGCAAGTTGTTGAGTCCTCTTGTGAAGTATTCTCTGTCCCTGACTCTACTTGTTTTCCCAAGTGTTTAAGATCAAGTAGGCAGCCAAATATGTCAAAAAGATATAATTTGGAAAGTCACTGATGGTTCTCAAAGGAGGATATCTGGGGCTCAAGAACATAGTTGCTTCTCTGGCACTGGTGGTGTCTAGCTGGAATGAGTCCTGGTCATGCGCTGACCTTGGTCTTCTCCCTTGTTGGGAGGCTGGGGGGGGGGCGTTTTGTCCCAAATGGACTCTCCTGTATTTGCTGTACACTGGTTTGTTTCTTGTTCTCCTGGTCCCTCTTGTTCAGAAAGACTGGTGAAGCTCAGAAAGACAGTGTAAGCACCCTTTTATCTCCTGTGGCCTTTGTGACCTGGGAGCTGAGGCCAAAATATTAGCCTAGTTGCCCCATGATGCCAATTGACTTTGACTGCTACATTGATAGACACTTAGGAAGCAAGTTACATCGGTGACAGGGATACACTTATCTCATTCTGGAGTTGGCTGTCGTCTGAAAAGCAGCTTGAAGTCTTTTACTGGTTCTCAGGTATAGTAATTGGTCTCTGGATCTGGTTCCTGTGGGGTCCCATGGGAAGTGTGCCATTTTTTGACCCTGGTGTGATGAATCCAAGAGTCTATGCCTGTAACCTTGACAGCCGTGGGAATGGACAGAATGACAGGGTAAGGGCCCTCCTAGGTAGGCTCTAGGGAGGGGCTTTCCCTGAATGTCCTTATTAAAAGTAAGTCTCCTGAGCAGAAAGAAGGTGCCTGGTGCTATCCTGCTCAGGACTTGTCCTTTTTAATTCTGAAAGGACCTGTTGAAACTTAGCAAATTAGTAACCTGAGATATCAGTTGGGTGGTCTCTGGATCATGTAACAGATCCCTGGAAAGAAAAAGCCTACCATATAAGGCATCAAAGGGAGTTAATCCCAGGCATCCAGGTGTGTTCCTTAATCAAATTAAGGCTAGTGGTAACAGTTTTGTCCAGGAGGCCTGTGCCTCCTGCTTTAGCTTGCTTAGATGTCTTTTTAAAAGGCCATTTATCTTTTTTACCTTTCCAGAGGATTGGGGGTGCCAATCACAGTGTAGATTGAATTGTATCCCCAAGGCCCTGGAGACCATTTGAGTAACTTCTGCCTTAAAGGCTGGCCAATTGTCACTGTGTATACTCTTAGGGATTCCAAATCTTGGAATGATTTCATCTAAAAGAGGTTCGATTACCTCTTGTGCCCTTTCTGTGCAGCAAGTGAAGGCTTCAATCCATCCAATAAAGGTGTCTACCCATACTAGTAACAAGTGGGTCTTAGTACTTCCTGGCAAATGATTAAAGTCTATCCTGGATATCTCCCTTGCCTTTGATTTCCAGGAAGAGGCTGGTGGTTATTACAAGGGATAGTCTTTTGACAGATCTCACACCTTTGAACTATTTGAGCCATAGTGTTAGTTATTCCTCTGCCTACAAACATTCTCTTTGTCAGCTGAATTGGGTTTTCTCTCCCTAGATGATACATGTGATGGAGAGATTTAAAAACTTTCCATTGTAAGGATATGGACAACCATAAACGCTTATCAGAGGCAACCCACCATCCATGATGATCTAAAATGCATCCATCCTCCTGTGCCTCTGTGGCCTCCTGTGAAGTATACTGTGGCCTTTCAGGTGGGAAGAGAGCATCTTCACATAGAAGGGGAAACATCTCTTCTGTTTTTAGGGCTGAAGCTTTAGCTGCAGAATCTGCTAGATGGTTTCCTAGAATTACTGGGTCGTCACCCTTTTGATGCCCCCAGCAGTGCAGGACTGCCACCTCACGAGGAAGTAAGATTGCCTCTAAGAGTTTTAGGATCTCCTTAGAGTGTTTAGTTGGAGTTCCTGAAGTGGTTAATAAACCCCTTTCCTTCCAAATGGCTGCATGAGCATATAACACTAAGTAGGCATACTTAGCATCAGTAAATATATTTACATTTTTCCCTTGCTAAGGGTTAGGGCCTTGGTTAATGCTATTAATTCTGCCAGCTGGGCACTGGTGTTAGCTGGCAGTGGCCCAGATTCAAGGATCTCATATTCTGTCACCACTGCATATCCTGCCCTTCTAGTTCCATTTTGAACAAAAGAACTTCCATCAGTAAATAATTAGAGATCAGGAATTTCTAAAGGTTGGTCCCTAAGATCTGGTCTGGCAGCATAGGCTACTAGCAAGACTTCTTCACAAGAGTGCTCTAATCCCTTCTCATCTGGGAAGTAAGTGGCAGGGTTGAGAGAAGAGCAAACCTTAAGGGTTATCTCAGGTCCCTCCATCATGAGAGCCTGATATCTAATTATTCTGCTATCATATAACCACATATGCCCCTTTGAGTTAAGGATACTCCCTATGTCATGGGGAGTATATACAGTGAGAGGCCTTCCCAAGGTTAACTTATGTGCCTCAGGAATCAGCAGTCCCACTGCTGCAATAGCTCTCAAGCATCCAGGCCATCCCTTAGCCACTGTATCCAGTTTCTTGCTAAGATACCCCACTGGTTGGGGAGTTGCCCCCTGAGTTGAGTTAAAACTCCTAGAACAATGCCTTTTCTCTCTGTCACATAGAGGGAAAACCTAGGCTGAATGGGTTAACTCCAAGGCAGGGGCCCAAATTAGAGCATCTTTCAGCTGTTTGAAGGCGTGGCATGCCTCAGGTTCCCAAATTAGGGGTGCTGAGGGACATTTTGTGTTTCCTTAAGAAGCTGGTATAAGGGTCTTGCTAGCTCTGCAAATCCAGCAATCCAAATTCTGCAAAACCTGTGACTCCAAGGAAAGCCCTTAGTTGCCTCAATGTCTGTGGAAGGAGATAAGCTAGGATTGGCTGAATCCGCTCAGGACTGAAACTAAGCTTTTCCTCTTCTAATATCATTCCCAGATAGGTGACTTTAGGTTGACATAGCTGATCTTTTTCCTTTGATATTTTGTATCCCCGACTAGCCAGGAAGTTAAGAAGAGTCAGTTTCTCAAGAAATTATTTCTTCAGAGGCCCTACATAATAAAAGGTCATCAGCATATTGAATCAAGGTGGTCTCAGGACTTTTCCAGTCTAAGAGATCCTGTACCAAGGCTAGCCCAAACAGATGAGGGCTGTCTCGAAAGCCTTGAGGTAGGACAGTCCATGTTAATTGGCCTGTCTTTTGAGTTGGGTCCTCAAAGGCAAATAAAAGTTGGCTGTCAGGATGTAGAGGGATACAGAAAAAAGCATCCTTTAAGTCCAACACTGAATAGTGAGTAGTTCCTAGGGGAATTTGAGTTAAGAGAGTGTAAGTGTTAGGCACCACTGAATTAAGTGGAATTACTGCTTCATTAATTAATCTGAGATCTTGCACTAATCTCCATTTATTGGGTCCCTTGCATATCCCAAGAATGGGTGAATTATATGGACTAGAACATTCCTTTAGAAGTCCCTGCCTCTTTAGGGACATAATTATTGGTCTCATTCCTACAATTGCATCTGGTTTTAAGGGATACTGTTTCTGGTGAGGGAAGTAAGAAGGGTCCTTAAGCTGTATTTGGACAGGGTTGGCATTAACAGCTCATCCTACAGTTTAACCATCTGTCCAAACTGAAGGATCAATATTTTCTTCAATTAGAGGAAGGCATAAGTTTTCACCTGGGGGTTAAATCATTTTTCCTGACACTTGAAAAAATATCTCTTCCCAGTAAGGGGGTAGGTGTTTCTGGAACTATGAGGAAGGAATGCTGAAAGAGATAATCTCCCCATGAGCAAGCCAAGGGCTCTGTGAAAAACTTCTTTTGAATCTGACCAGAGATGCCTCTAAATTCCAGGATAGAAGTCAAGGACTGAAAATTGCGCGCCTGAGTCAATGAGGAAATATATGATATGGGTTCCTACCTGTATAGTATAGATACACGGGGCTCCTCCAGGTGGACTGGAATTACAGGAGCCTGTGTATAAAGCCCTGGGGCCCATCAACAATCTGTTGAATGTGATGACCTCTGGCATTTTTGATTTAAGGGGCATTTATTCTTCCAGTGATCCCCTTGGCATTTAGGGCATGGCTCTGGTGGGGGTTTGCGGTTCCCCCTCTTGGGACAATTTTGTAAAAGAAACAGGCCCTGTCAAGTTTCTTTGAGGAGGCATCTCCCTGAGCAAGCTTCATTATTGCTATCATCTCCTGGTGGTGCTTATCCTTCCTTCTCTCTTTCTCTATTTCCTTTTTTCCCTTTTCTTCCTCCTCTTTTTCCTGTTTTGCTTCCCAACTATAATAGACAGAAGTTGCAGCTTGAAGCAACTGCTCTAAGCTTTTGTTTGGTTCAGCCATTAACTTTTGTAACTTTTTACGAACATCAGGCATGGACTGGATTAGGAATTATCTGGAGTTATGTTAGTATGCCTTCTAATTGCCTCCTTTAGTCTCTGGAGGAAGGCAATTGGTAGTTCCTTCTCCTCTTGCATTATTGTGGATAACACATTATAGATCAAAGGCTTTATCTTAGCTTTGCGAAGTCACCCTAAAATGCAGTATATAAAATGTTTTTGATTCCAAGCTCCCTGTCTATCATTTTCTGCCCAGTTAGGACTGCTTGTGGGCCCTGCTTCTGCCCCTATGAGGAGTCTAAGATCCCTGACATTATGGTTTTCAACATGAGCAGCATAGTATTTGTTCCCTATTGCTACTGCCTCAGTGTGTACCCTCTGTCTCTCTATAGGAGTTAAACTCTGATCCAATATCAAGGTTACATCCCTCCAGGTTACCTCATACTGCTTAGTAAGTTTATAAAACACATCATAATAATGATCAGGGTATATAGAAAATTGCCCAATTCACATTCTATCTCCCTTAGTTCATTTATAGAAAAGGGCCTATGGACATGAGTGATTCTTTGTTCTACTGGGGTCTCTTGTAGAGGGTATAACCCTGGAGGGGCAGTAGGTATTTCCCTTGAAAACACCTCATGGTCCTGACATTTAGATTCTGGTAGGTATGGAGGGTAGGGATCAGGGAATGTTAGTGAGGGGGGCATTGGATATGCTTTTTGGGGTGTTCACAGTCCTCAGAGTGAGGAGCCTTAAAGTCAGCTGGTGGGGAAAGCTCTAGGCTAGGTTCCTTAGTAAATTCTGAAGACTCTTTAGAAGGCTCAGAAGTCACCCTTGGAAGTCTGTGTGTCTCCTTAGAAAACTTTGGAGTCTTTGTAAGAGGCTTAGGATCAGCTTCTATAAGAGCTGAGGGGCTAGGAGTGGTGGGGATACCCACAGAAGCTGGGGTGATCAGGCCCAACTGGTAGTTAGTAGACCACTCAAGGTGGTCACACTTATGAAAGAATAATTGTACATATGACAGACACCTCGGTCCATTTCCCCATCTTTCTACAGAAACGATCAAGTTGAACTATCATACTGTACTTAAAACTGCCCTGTGTTGGCCATGTTTCTCCACCTTCTAAAGGATATTGCTGCCAGGCCTTTTTACAATAGAAGACTAAAGCTTCTTTCCTAAAGCTCAACGGGTCTAAGTTGGCCCAGTTCTCAAGTATGGCAGTCAGAAAAGATTTAGGGTTTGCTTTGGAGGCTGAATGTCCCATCTGAAACGACAATGGAGAAAAGAAGCAGAAGATTCTTGAATATGAATTAAGCCCGATTCATAATTCTCATCTTTGTTGAAAAGAGGGGTCATCTCTTTTGAAAACTGATTCTGGGACTAGAAATTTGGGGTGTCCTCTGTACAGGAGCCTGGGTCCCAAATCTTGAGTCTGTCCCAAATCTAAGAAGACACATAGTGTGCTCTATGTGTCTTCTTGAAGCAAGGGGGTCCCCTTCAGGAATTCTGTGCCATCCCTAACTGGCTAGCCCCCAAGCTTGACTTCTCCAGACCTCCCCAGCCTGGGTCTCATATCACAGCATATGAGAGCACCCGAGATTGATTAGGCTTATAAGTGTAGAGGCTATGCATACTCTTGTCTTAGCTCACCTAATTGCTCAGCTGGGGGAGGTGACTCAGGGCCTCATTCCCATTTCCCCGCTTGGAGGGAGTCTGGTATGTAGGTCCCCAATCTACGTCTGTTTCAGGATGGCCTTTGGGACTATGGCTCTGTTGCTTTTCTTTTTCTAAGGAAACCTATAGCTATGATCTTAAGCCTAGTCATGCAAGGCATGGTTAACCTTGTCTGTCTCAAAATACCATCTATTGGAATTAAGAATATTACACCCAGTATATTATATTACTCATTAGTTTTTTTCTTATAAAAGGAAATTGAGTCCATTTTTTTTGCATCTCTCTCTCATCACTTTCCTTTACCACTTATTACATTCTATCATCCCTTCACGGTCCCTCTGCAATCCTTCCTATATTTCTCTCAATTATTGAGAGAAATTCCTCCTTAATAATATCCTTACTTAGTTCCTTCTAAAAAATATACCATTTTTATTTTCCCTTGATTAAAGTTCCACTAAAATTCCTTCTTATTAAACACACCGTAACCCATCTAGCATTCACAATTTCCATTTATAAAAGAAAATATATATGGCCTTTTGCAAAACAGTTTAAAAAAGGAAGCAATCAGTAAAAGGAGAAAGGAAAACAATTATAACAGTGCATTTTATTATCCCCTATTACCTCTAATGTTTTGTCTTTGGTATTCGTATCACACCAAAAGCCTTCCTTGGTATTCAGGAATCCTGGAAAAATATAAGTCAAGCATACTAGAAATTAATGTCACAGATTGAGGAAGTTATCTTTGTAATTCTGGTTTCTGTGCATCAAAAGCTTGAGTGAAGCTGTTTCTCTGAGTAAGGAATAGGATTGGTTAATTAGATGCATTGTGTAGAAAAATCCACAGGTGACACTGTTGCCCTACAGGTCCATGTGACTGTTGCCATCTTGGATATGTAATTGTCTGGGTTGGTCGGCCATGTCGGTTGTGGCCCAGGAAAGAAGGGAAACACGTGGCTACCGCCATTTTAGATTACCATGGAAACTGCCTTAGTTTCCTCCTATCTTAGAATCAGAATGGCCGTGTGGCCTTGCATCTCCCAAACAGAAAACTGTCCTCTCCCTTTTCCTCCTGGCAAAGACATTTAATAAGAACAGAAAAAGACCAGGGGAGCTCCCAGGTCAGTGGTGGCTGAATATCATCCCCCGTTCCTGCCCAGAAGGCAGGCTTTGGTTCCAGGTCCTGCCCTATGCAGGCATGCAGTTAAGCACTGGAGGAACAGTTGAAAGAAAAGAGAAAAAAACCTTAAGTGAGAGAGAAAAATCTGAAAATTTTCCTCTCCTTACGGGTCACAATAAATGTGGTAATTAAGGAAAAATGATTCTTAGATCTCGGTGGAATCTCCATATGATACGGGTTAAAAGAAACAGGGAATCGGAACTCCCCCTCCACCCCCCGAGTTCATGTCCTCTAATGCAAAAGAATTGTACACAGGGACAGAAATAGATCTTAATTACATATTTATTCTGAAACTTAATTGATTGGGAAAAGGAAAATGGGATGTAAAGGTCGACCACTCACTGCGTGGTCTGTGAGGTTCATAAAACATACAGAAAAGTGCATAAAATCACCCAAAAAATCATAAAACATACAGAAAGGTGCATAAATTCACCAAAGAGTGAAGAAAAGAAATAGCACACATGTTGAAGTAATTTTTCTTTCCCCCTTCCCCTCTTTCTGACTGTGGTACCGAGATCAGGGAGGGGGAGAGGTACACTCAGCAGCCAGGTTTCGAGCGCTTCCCTGCTCACAGTCCAGACTGAAGGGCCTAAGCCTCTGGAGCCCGGACTTTTAAGGATTTCCTTGTGGGGGGAGTGGCGAACCTTGGCCTGGGAATGTTGCATGACAATGAGGTCATCTGTCTGAGGCCACATTCCTATGTACCTGTGGGAGGGTCTTTCTCCTAATCCTTCTCATTTAGCTATTTCAGTCTTATGCAGCTCCCTCCTCCCTCCAGGAAAGAACTTTTAAATTTGGAAGAAATAGCTATACAACACTTTCTTATAAATTTGATAGTAACATAGGAATTTAAAAGAATTTACAGCAAGTACAGTGTTTTTTTTATATTTTAATTTAGTTGTAAACAGAGAATGGTTAGAGAGGAGAGAAAAGAGAGGGAGAGAGAAAAAGATGGGGAGAAGAAGAAGGAGTGAGAATGGGCATGAGAATGAGAATGAATGGGTTTCCAGGGACTCTTAGTGCTGCAAATGAACTGCAGAAGTAGGTGCCATATTGCGCACTTGGCTTTATTTACTATGAATTCATTCTGGTCATTACCTAAAGGATATTTTTAAATATCATGGCCATTTTCCATATATTCTTATTTTTACTAGAAAGAGTTCTACTAACAAAAACCCAGTTGTTGTGATACGGGTTGCTGCTAATTAATAGTAAGCAACGCGGGAAGAGAGAGAGAGATTTGGAATCCTCCCTTCCCCCTCCTCCTACTCCGAGTTCTTGTCCTCTAATGCCAAAGAATTGTACACAGGGACAGAATTAAATTTTAATTATACATTTATTCTAATTTAGTAGATTAGGAAAGGGGAGTTGGATGGGGAAATTAGATGTGGGAAGTCATAGAGTTTTTCCCGCCACCAGTGTGGGGAAAACATGTGTCAGAGAGTTCACAGAGCTTTTATTATTTAAATAAACAGCCCAAGAAAAGATAATAGAAAGCTCCCTTTATGAGAAAGAGAGTTTCATGAGAGAAAAGGTCTGGAGCCTGTCCCCCCTACCCCAGCCATCAGCTGGGATAGGGGTACAGGCCTTACCTCACTGAGGCCTGGGTCAGCAGTCCTTCTACTCCATTGCCATGTGGGAAAAGAGGGCTATTTCCTCTAGGGAAGCTAGTTTTAAGTCCTCCCCAGGTGAGTTAGAGGGACAGCTGATTGGTTCATATCTGACCAATCAACTTTGGCACCTAGGTTGTAGCTCTAACTAGACACCACCCATTCAAGGGGAGGAGCTGGAAGGGGAGGAGTGGTCCCTACACAACACACCTGACTGTCACAATCCCCCCTCTGAAGAAATAACTCTAACTGCTGTTAGGGTACTGGGGTGTGGATTTTGGAAAAAAAAGCATTAGAAAGTACATACATGTTTAAAATAATTAAAGGCACCAGAAGAAGTACATATATGTTTAAAAAACAAGAATTAACAATATCATTTTTGAACCTATTGAGAACAAGGCAAATTTAATAGTAACAGAAGTATATATATATATATATATATATATATATATATGTTTAGGAACAAGCTCTGACTGGGGAGGGGTCAAAAGAGGAGCTTGGCAACCTTGTGTGGGGTCTCCTAAACTCTCACATATTCCCCCCTCTCTTGAGGACACCCCAACTGCTGTTGGGAATGGGGACTAAGAAGTCTCTCTTTCGTCTATTTCCTGCTGAATAAGACACGAAGTTATTGCAGCTGGGGGTATCCCTCAGAGAGGGGAGGGTCCCTAGCTAAGGCCCAAGAGAGAGAGAGACCCCTTAGCCATATATCACATTGCCAAGATTTTGTCCTGTCCCACATTGTGAGGCAGGAGGTGGGGTAGCTCCCCCCAGAAGTGGGGAGTGTTTCACATAGGGTGTCCAGTGGAGTTCAGTGGCTGGA
>PVHP010013123.1:0-41532 GCA_004024765.1 Zapus hudsonius | reverse complement strand
AAAGGCAGAAAAAAAGTGTCCCAGTAATGTCATAAGCTAAAATTTCTAGGAATTGTGGATACTTTAGTTTCAGCCAATTTTTGACAGCATAGAAATAATTTGATATACACCAAAGGAATTTTGGAAAAGTTAGATGATCTTTTCCTTAGAGACATGATTGCATAGAGCCGAACTGCTAATCGTCCTATGGAAAAAAAAATAGTCTACTGTTTCTCCTCTTAGTTCTCTTAGTGCAAAAGAGCCTACATTCCCATCTTTATAGTCTAAGTGTAAGCATATGGATTCCCAGAATGGGGCTTAAAATGAGCCTTTTTGTCCTTAATTTGGTTTTTACATGTGTTGAAAAGAAAGCAGAAAATAATAGACATAAGTTTAGAGCAAGGTTTAAACAATTCAGAGTAATCATTTTTATACCTTCTAATAGCATCTGGTTGGACTCTGCCTTAATGTCTCCTATTATCTCATCTCCACTAGCCTCAGCTGCTCTCTGCATCCACCCCAATGAGAATGTAGAGCAAAGCAAAAATGCATCTTCACAGTTAATACATTGACCATGTCTGCATCTAATCATGCAATATATGAAGTGAGCTGTTGTTCCAAACATCGAGTCCTTGTAGAAAATCATTCCGTTAGAATAATCAATTAATGACTTCATTCTGCTTGTATGTGTGCATTTAAGTATACAAAGAGAATTGATGTCTGAGAGAGTTATCATTTTATGAGAGGTCATTGCCAGGAAGGATTTGCTAAGCATTTCCCAAGGTTTATGCATTAGACATACAGATACTGGAGGCTGGAGGCTGGGGTGCAACAGATAAAGTGTATAATGATTAGATAGGCTTAGGAAATGTACACACTTGAAGATTGATAAGAAAGCTAAGACAAGACCTGAATTAAGCCAACCAATGTGATTTGATCTGATGTAATCATTCTTACAAATATTTGACAGAACTGTTCTTCACTATAAAAAGTATAAATATTTTAAGGATTAGCATTTTGCCAAATAGGCTAATCTAGACAAACTTGACATTTTAAAGATGATGAAACTGAGTCCTTGGAGATTACACTGTATCCCTAAGATCCCACAGTTCATTAGTGGGACCCACAATCTTGGGCTCATGAAGTTAACTTGGTGTGTTCATCTCTAGCTAATAATGCGCCAACATTTACTTCTTATCTGAAGAGTATTTAAAATTGAAGTACAATTATAAAAGGTAAAATTTACTCTTTTAGTATATAGTTCTATCACCAAAATTAACAGCTGCCTTTATGATTTCATGTCTGGTACTGTAACCCTGGTTAGAAGCCTATGGTAAAGAACATAAGCCTGAGGGAGGCACAGACTACTATGGTTCTCATAAATGGACAGCATATTAAACTGCTTTCTAAATACCTACATTTATTCCCATAGATTAGTATTGCTTGAAGCCTTGATTGCAGAAGTTTCCTACTACAATGGGTACTGGTTAATGCAGAGATGCACAGTTGGAAAAATTGCCTAGAATAAATGACTACTGAGTGCTCAGTCTTAAACAGGATATCTAAATTCCCCCTTCCTGAAGAGGGGACAGAAAGAAGGTAAGAGCCAGGGGGTGGGAGAAGGGCTATAATCTGGATACAACACAACCATTTCAATCATTAATTCACAGCAGCTCTAGTTTCCTATACAAGATTGAACCTCTTAATATTTTGCCATCCATGGGGAAGCTTATCTGAAACTCTACTCACTCCACAGTAGCTAGTGACAGCTACTGGTTGCTGGGAAATGGGAAGCCAATTTCATCAGTGGTATAGTGGAAATCTGTCCATACCACAGTGAGTAATGTTCTACATATACACATTCAAGACATACAAGCAAGCTAATAGAACCAAATGATAAAAAAGACAAAAATAAAACATGGATGAATGGGGAGGAAGGGTGTTAATGGGAGGGGGATAAGAGTGAGTAATTGGGGAAAATATATACATATCTGAAATGTCAAAATTGGAAAGTTAAATTAAAAAAAATCCTTTTAAAAGGGTTTGTTAGACTTTAGGCTAAGATGGCCACACTAAAGCAACCTGAGGAGGGAAAGAAGTCAGAGAGACTGCAAAATACACTCTTCTACCAAAAACCGAAGGTGCAGGGGAGTTTTTTAGCCTCAGCAGAAAAAACAGGAGAGAACCAGGGCTTCAGACAACTGCTGCCTTGTGACGGCTGGCACTGGCGGCCTTGGCAGTGCCTGCAATCGGACCAGAGCCACTGGGAGAAAATTCCCCATTCACCCAGCCTTGGACCAGCAGCTGGAGCTGTTGGAGCCAGAACACCCAGAGCCACCGAGCACCCAGCACAGCTGATCTAAACAGCAGATTCATGACCCAGCCAGCCCACAGCCCACCGAGAGAGCCAGCCTCAGACTCAGCGTCCAGAGACCAGAGGCCATCTCCAGAGGTAACAGGGTCATCTCAAGGTGATTGATGCACCTCCAGTAGGCATTACCATTCTTGATAGGCGGAGTTTTGGAAGGGAATTTATCGCATTTGATATTTATTGATTCATGGTACTTTGTTGTCTCTACCGTCTGTCTTTCTTGAGGGTAGGGTCACACTCAGTCCTAGGCAGACTTGAATCCTAGCATAAACCAGAAATTTCACCCTCCCAGTCTATGGGATTAAGGGTGTGAGTTACACACACACACACACACACACACACACACACACACACACACACACACACACACACAAATGTTTAGTTTGGCTTTGACAAAATAATCTGTTTAATCCAAGCTCTTGCATAAATACCCTGTGGGGATTGTGTTTATATGTTTATTTTGTCCATTCAAATATGAGAATTGTATTTATCACCATTCAGCCTATTAGAATATTTCCATAGCAGGCAACTACAACTCATTGGGTCAGCACTGTGGGCACTCTGGGAGTAATATAAGAGCCACAGCTGGCACCTTGGGCTCCTACCCTGAGGTAGGATCCTTCTGTTTGTTGCCTCCGAGAAATACACCTCTCCATAAAATATTGATAAACACCTCCTTAGGGCAAAAGAATGGAAAACAGTATTGTGAGCAAATGGGCCTGAGAAACAAGCAGGTATTGCTGTTCTAATGTCACACAGGATAGACTTCAGACTAACAGTAGTTAAAAAAGACACGGAAGGTCATTACATGTTAATTAAAGGAACTATTCAACAGGAGGACATTACCATTCTAAATATATATGCACCAAACAAAGGTGCTCCCAATTTCATTAAACAAATATACTAGAATTGAGATCACAGATAACACCAAACACAATTGTATCGTGAGCCTTCAATACCCCATTCTCATCTATTTACAGGTCATCCTAGCAAAAAAAAAAAAAATAGAGAAACATCTGGACTCAATGGACTATAAAATAAATGGACAAACAGACATCTATAGAACTTTTCATCCAAATACCACAGAATACACATTCTTATCAGGGCATAAAGTAAATCTTAACAATTTCAGGAAGTTGAAATAATTTCTTCTACTATATCTGATCGCAACGGAATTAATGTACAAATCAACTGCAAGAAAAACTATAGAACATATATAGCCTCATGGAAGTTAAACAGTACACTACTGAATTTCATTGAAGAAATCAAGAAGAAAATAAAAAAAAATTCATAGACTCAAATGAGAATGAAAGCAACATATCAGAACCTTTGAGGCACAATGAAGGCAGTCCTTAGAGGGAAATTTATAGCTTTAAGTGCCTATATTAAGAAATTAGAAAGATCACAATTAACCAACTTAATGTTTCACCTTAAGGCCTTGGAAATATAAGAACAAGACAAACCAAAAATCGCAAAAATTAGGGAGGAACTTAATGAAATAGAAACCAGAAAACCAATACAACAAATCAATGAAACAAAGAGTTGGTTCTTTGAAAGGATAAACAAGATTGAAAAACCCTTAGCAAATATGACCAAAAGAAAGAGAGAAGAGACACAAATAAAATTAGAGATAAAAAGGCACCATTAGAACAGATACTAATGAAATTCAGAAAATCATAAGGACATACTTTAAGAATATATACTCCACCAAGTTTGAAAAGTTGAAAGAAATGGATGATTTCCTTGATGTACATGACCTATCAAAATTAAATCAAGATGGGATAAACCTTTTAAACAGAACTAACAGACACAGTGATCCAAGCAGTTGTAAAAAAAAAAAAAATCTCCCTGTGAAAAAAGTCCAGGCCCAGATGGATTTACAGCTGAATTCTATCAGACATTCACTGAAGAACTAACACCAATGCTTCTCTTCTCAAACTTTTCTGAAAAATAGAGAAGGAAGGAATACTGCCAAACTTCTTTTACAAAGACAGTGTAACCCTGATCACAAAACCAGGAAAAGACAGAACAAAAAGGAAAATTATAGACCAGTCTCGCTCATGAACATATATGCAAAAATTCTCAAGAAAATACTGGCAAACAGAATAAAAGTTTTTATCAAAAAGGTCATTCACACTGACCAAGTAGGTTTTATCCCAGAGATGCAGTGTTGGTTCAACATATTCAAATCAATAAATTTAATACATTATATAAATGGACTGAAGGGCAAAAATCACATGATCATTTCAGTAGATACAGGACAGGCATCTGACAAAATCCAACATCTCTTAATGGTAAAAGTCCTAAAGAAAGTGGAAATAGAAGGAATGTATATCAATATAATAAAGGACATTTATGACAAACCTCATACTAAATGGGGAACATAGCCAACATCATACAAATTGAGGAAAAACTTGGAGCATTTCCTCTGAAATCAGGAACGAGACAAAGGTGCCCACTGTCCCCACTTTTACTTAATATAATACTAGAAGTCTTAGCTGTAGCAATAAGGCAGGAAACACAAATCAAAGGGGTACAAATCAGAAAGGAAGAGATCAGATTATCATTATTTGCAGATGATATGATTCTATACATAAGGGTCCCTAAAGACTCTATTAAATTGTTAGAGCTGATAAACAGTTTTAGCAATATAGCAGATACAAAATCTACACACAGAAATCAGTAGTCTTCCTATATACTAACAACAAAAAAGCTGAAGATGAAATCACGGAAACCCTCCCATTTATAATTACCTAAAAAAAATAAGGCATCTTGTAATAAACCTAACCAAAGAAGTGAAGGATCTTTACAAGAAAAACTTTAAAACATGCATGAGGGAAATTGCAGAAGACACTAGGAAATGGAAAGACATCCCATGTTCTTGGATTGGAAAAATCAGTATTGTGAAAACGTCAATCTTACCAAAAGCAATCTACACATTGAATGCAATCCCCATCAAAATTTCAATGGCAGTCTTCAAAATAGAAAAAATAATTCTAAAATTCATTTGGAATCGCAAAACCCTCGATTAGCCAAAACAGTTTTAGGCAATAAAAATAAGGTGGGCAGTATCACCATACCTGATTTTAAGATCTATTGCAGAGCCATAGTAAGAAAAACAGCATGGTACTGGCAGAAAAACAAAGAAGTAGATCAATGGAACAGAATAGAGGACCCTGATGCAAACTCAGACAGTTACAGTTATCTGATTTCTGACAAAAAGACAAAAATATTCATTAGAGAAAAGACAGCCCCTTTAAGAAATGGTGCTGGGGAAACTAGATATCTACATGTAGAAGGATGAAAATAGATCCATATCTCTCTCCATGCACAAGAATCAAGTCCAAATGGATCAAAGACCTTCATATCAGACCTGAAACTCTGAAACTGCTAGAGGAAAAAGAAGGGGAAACACTTCAAAATAGTCAAAGACTTTCTCAACATGACCACAGTTGCTCAGGAAGTAAAACCACTAATCAACAATTTGGACCTCGTGAAATTAAAAAGCTTTTGTACAGCAAAAGATGCAAGCTATCCAATGGGAGAAAATCTTTGCCATCTATACATCTGACAGAGGATTAATATCCAGGATCTACAGAAGACTCAAAAAACTAAATAAGAAATCAACCCCCTCCAAAAAATGGGGTACAGAACTGAATTGAGAGTCCTCAAAAGAAGAAATACAAATGGTCTGTAAACATCTAAATACATGTTCTACTTTCTTAGCAATCAGGGAAATGCAAATTCAAATTACTCTGAGATTCCATCTCACTCCTGTCAGAGTGGCCACCATCAAGAAAACAAACGATAATAAATGCTGTCATGGATGTGGAAAAATAGGAACACTTTTATTGGTGGGAATGTAAACTGGTACAGCCATTGTGGAAAGCAGTGTGGAGGTTCCGGGGACAGCTGAGAATAGTTTTACCTTATGACCCAGCTATACCACCCCTTGGCATATATACTAACAACTCTAGTCACTACCCTAGAGATACCTTCTCTTCCATGTTTACTGCTGCTCTCTTTACAATAGCTAGGAAATGGATGTCCCTTAACTGATGAATGGATAATGAAATGTGGCTTATTTATATAATGGAGTACTATTTAGCTGTAAAGGAAAATGAAATGATGGAATTTGCAGGGAAATGGATGTATCTGGAAAGGATCATATTAAGTAAGGTAACTCGGGCTCAGAAAGCCAAACACCACATGTTCTCCATCATATAATACACAGCCAGTAACCATAGATTGTAACTAGAAAAACTTCAGTGCCAGGGTTGGGATACATTCCAGTGAGTTGTTGGCCAGGGAGGTTCCTGAGGCCCCCAAACATTACAGGCCATTGCCAAGGCTCTTGGTTGCTCACCAGAATGAGATGGTAAGACCGTATTGCTGAAGACCACACATGCTTGGGCTGCAGGTCACTGAGAAATCAAGCTGGAGCTGAGCTGGAAACCTCCTCCCTGTTAAGCAGCTGATATTAAGGACTGACTGAAGGGAGAACCAGATTGATAAAAGAACAATGCAAGGGAAGGAACCAACGACTGGGGCTCCACCCAGAAGAGACTACCCGTTCTTTAAGATGGGATCTCTCCCTCAACCCCAGAGCTGCTGTCCTTGTGTGAGTCCCAAGAATTCTCCTGTGCCTCCCTGCACCCACAGACTGAGGTTATAGATATTTATGACCATAGCCAGCTTTTTTAAAAAAATATAGGTTCTGCAGTCTTGGGGAGACAAACTCGTTGGTCTCTGGCTGGAGGGGGTCCTCGTGTTTAACCAGTGACTTCTCTAAATCACTGAACCATCTCCCCTGCAGCCTCACTTGGGTTTCTTTTCTCCACTCTGGACTTGCTGATTTTAAGTTCCATTCCTGAACTAAAAAGGCTTGCTTTCTCTCTCTCTTCTAATCTTTTTCTGTTTTGCCTTTTGCCTCTCTCTGCTACATATTATTATATTATAGTGATGAGTTAAAAATCATCCAGTTTTAAATAACAGTCATTGGAAGCCCTTTGGAATCCATCAGTTTTGAGAATGAAACTCTTAATTTCAGCTTCACATCATAAGTACATTTATGCTACTTGCCTATGGTTTCTAAGTGGATTCCATTTTAAAATACCCTGCTATTCCTACTTGAGACAACATGGCTCTAACGGAAACAAGTCAATCTCAAGTGTAATAATTATATTCCTTTTGTCCAGATTTTCTTTGCTTTTCTTGATGAGGCCAGGAAGAGTTACTGGGTGAGAGAGCGCACCTACCATGTGTCCTTTCCTTTCTCTTCACCCCCTGAGTGGCTAGGAATCCTGTTTTCCCTAACTTTGGTCTAGAGGGTTTGTTTCACAAACAACAGTCTTGCATCATGCTGGGCAGAAACAAGAACTAGGTAGTCCTCTGGAGGGGAGAGCATGCCTGCTGTGCCCATCCACTTTGCCCAACTTAAACATGAAAAGGACTTGGTTAGAAAGAAAACACAAAATCCTACAAAAGCACAACAATCACCATGTGGAGGCAAAATGAAAGCAGGCTGTGGGGACCGACCTCCACAGAGGTCACACTGGAGAGAGCTGAGACTGCTGGGTGGCTTCCAAACAGCCACACTGTTGAGGAAAGAAAGGGAACCTGGAGTTAACTGTCTGCTCCCTGAGTCAGCTGAGCACAGGCTCCTGTCCCTCTGCTGTGCCTGGGGACCACCTGGAATCCATAGGCAAAGCGAGGCCTGAGAATATAGCCACCAGTGCTCGGAGGGAAGGCAAATGGAACACGTGCCCCAGCTCTTGAAAGCTCTCAAACAATCTAATTTCCTGATAGAAGGCCGTGCACATGTCAGGAGCTCTGCTGCAGACCAGCTAGAGGCAGGTGGCTGATCTTCTTGGGTAGTAGCTTGGAGGTCATCTCTTTCCTGCCTGTCATAAAAGGTGATGACTAAGATCACTATAAATGAAGCATGGATTACCAACAGGACACACAGCAAAGTTCTTTGCTTATTGTTTTATGTGACATGGGAGCCTTTGGCCTGAAGCCGAAAACCCAGGTAAATGGTCCATTTTTAATTGTGGTTTAATGTGTAGAAAAGTGATTGGTCCAGAAGGATGTGTTCCAAATTATAGAGGAACTGGAAACCCTGAAAGGCTCCGATTCCCAACCTTCCTTGGCCTATCTGAGCAACATTCCTTCCTTTTGGGTATGAGGCAAGACTCTTGGAATGTGGGTCTGATACCTCCAATCAAACAAATTAAGTCAGTGAATATCCTCATGGCTGCTGTACAGATGATGGGAGGGAAAAATCCCGAGCCTTGGCAGGCAAGATGGGGTCTGATTTAGAGTGGCTTTCTCTGTAGACTCTGGATCTTGTTTCGATGAGGTTTGAGTGACCACAGCATCTGTCACCATTTCCTTGGAAATGGTTTTCAGGCAAGCAGGGAGAGCAGTATTCGTGTCATGGCTTCCTCTGTAATGACTCCTGGGCCTGGGGAAATGAGGTGGAGGTGACCTGTCTCATAGTAGACAGTCAGCTGTCTATTCTTAATGTATTGAGGTATCCTGGTTCTCCCCAGTATTCTCCTCTATCTGTAAAAAAAATAGATTTTTCTCTAACTAAAAGTAAGAAGAGGTTGACTAAAAGGGGATAAGCCTAGTTATGAGAGAGAGAGAGAGAGAGAGAGAGAGAGAGAGAGAGAGAGAGAGAGGTGTATATCCACTCTTCTTAGAGTGGTAGAGATTCTCCCTGGAGCCTATTGGCTTCCCACAGTGAATACCAATAACCTCCCAGGAGAAGACCCTTAGCAGCATTGGGACTGGGGAGAAGGGTTCTAAAAGTACAATTTTAAAATAAAAACAATAATTAAAGTCTAAAATCTTGTGTGTAAGGTTGTGTGATGTGTATGCGTTTCCATGTGCAAGTGAGGGTGTGTACATGCCACAGCATATGGAGAGATCAGTGGGCAACAAGGAAGGTGTTGGTCCCTGCCTTCCCACTTGTTTTAGGCAGGCTCCCTTATTCACCTCAGTATCATCCAGGCTGGCTGGGCCACCAGGTTCCTTCTAAGAAATCTCCTGTCTCTGCCTCCCCTAGGCATACTGGGATCAAAGAGTTATCTTTCCACATCCAAGTTTACATGGGTTCTGGGAATTCTAACTCTGGTTCTCAAGCTGGTGGAATCAAGCACTGTAGCCATCTCTTCAGTCCTGGAGTAATTCTTTTATTATTATTATTATTATTATTATTATTATTATTAGGTTTAATGACTGGCTCTGGGAGAAAGAGCTCTGGTTTCTATGAACTACCTTGGGGAAGAAGAATTCTAATTTTACAGTTGCCTCAAGGAAGAATCAATAGCCAGAGACAGACAGGACAGCAGGAGACATGAGACAGTGTAGTGTTTGTTATTGATTGTTTCTGACACCTTTGCTCTGAGTATTACCTTCCAAGCCTGACATCTTACTTTAATATTCGTACTCACTTCATCAGATACAAAGAGCAGCTACATGGTGGACCAGGGCAAAGGCAGGAAGGAAGATAATGAGTTCCAGGCTTGCAAAGGCTGCATATAGCAAGACTTTGTCTCAGAAAACAAAACCCAAATCAATCAATCAATCAATCAATCAATCAATCAATCAAACAGATCAGAGGGAAGAGAAAGTCCCCCTTTTATGATTTTGGCCACTAAATCCTGAAGCAGTTAAGTCATTTTTTCAAGTTCCAAGTTGATTAAGTAGTGAACCTAAGTCTGGTTGACTTCAAATCATGTGTTCTTCCTGTACTAATGGCTAAGGAGATTTAAAATAACAACACATGCTCTTGCTCAGCAATGACTTGGGTCCCACAAGCTCAGAAAGCAACAGATCTTTTGGCCCCTGACTGGATATTAAACAGTTTGCTCTTGTTTTTAGGAGTCAGTGCTTTGGTCTGACTGTTCAGCATGAGGTAGTTCTCACTAGTTTTGCAGAAAACCAGAACTGTAGTATAGGCATCCATTGTAATGATTAGACAGTAATGACTGATCTCTTTATAGCTACACAAATGTATCAGTGAATGTATCCATGACTAAACTTGAAAAGTTTTTGTTAAAAAGGCATCCTTCAGCCACTTCTCCATAGTCAGGGAAAGGGGCTTGAATCACATTGCTTATTCTTTCCTCACTCTTTTAAAGAACCATCCTAGGAAATCGTGGTATTAGTGAGAAGTCAGGAAGAGACTATCCCATGTTGAATTGAAAGCACCATGTCAGACACAGAGCTATTAGTAGGCTCAATGCCAAGGTAGAAATAACCAGAGGATTTGGTATTAATCAACTTTCCACAGAGTTTTTTTTTTTAGTTGTTGTTTGTTAGCTTGTTTCTTAATCTTCTCAGCACTGTGGCCCTTTGGCATATTTGTTTTAAAGGTTTTTCTGTGGGAAGCAAAACTCCAGTTTCTTTTCTAACTGGTCATTTCATAAAAGAGATATTAATAAGCAATAAATATCACAAAAGTTCAGGAACATTGCGTCTCTTACGGCCTCACACGCTTGCCAAGTATACTGAGAGAATGTTTAAAGATGATATTTGGAGGGTAATAATAGACTCTCCAGATATATTTTTGTGAGAAATTACATAGGGTGTTCTTTACCACATCCTGTAAGATATGGTGAAATAGACACACCAGTCACATTTGGAATGCACATAAAGCTTTATTTATACATATGCAAAGATACATTTCCAAGAAGTCCTAAGAAAAGTACTTTGACTCTTTTCTATTTCGCTTATTTTCTCTTTCAGTACAATGGAAACACCCAGGCGATAAAGTAGTAAATTCATATTTAAAAAGCATCTGGACACATTCAGTATTATGCTAAATTTATAGCGTCATTGTCTATGGCAAAACCTTATTCCCATATTGACGTGGGACATCAACACATGAAAGAACCCTCCAAAAAACCTTGACTTATTGGTGGCTTCCAGGATGGTCTTTGATACTATTGTATAAAAAAAAACTAAAACAAGGAAAATGAGGCTGCTATTTCCAGCTGATTTATTTATGACAAACTAATAAGACCATTTCTATAAAGTGCTTTGAAGACTATAAAACTTGGAAACACAATATTAATTCTAAAAAATGGCAGTTCATAAAGGATTTGATCTAGCACCATACATTTTGCAAAAGTTCTGTCCAACACAAGTAGAATGATGTGCGCACAAGTCTATGTGATGGTTTCTTCTAGGGGAAGAAAAGACAAGATAGAGCAAGAACACATGGGTGGACGAACATACTTTATGTGAGGATGTGGCAACTTTATGGGTATTTGTTGCACTGTCATGCTCTGAAGGTTTATTTACCTATTCTACCAGGATTATGGGTATTCATGATATGTTCTACATTTAAGTTGCACATATTTTATAGTTAAGGCAGTTATAATAAAGTGAAAACAAATGTGTTTATTCCAGGTGGTGCTGTTTCATAGTATAATAATTTAAACCCTAATTTTGCAGCGTTATCACCTATTTTTAATTATATCTTCTTTTTTTAAAAAATATATATTTATTGTCCATAATGAGTTACATTATTTAGTGGGCAAACCATGCGTTGTTATCCTGAATTCCCCAATTCCCCCCCTCCCCATCCCTGATCAGTTCCTTCCCTTCCTCTCCATTTTCTCTCTTCTACTTCCTTTTGCCTCCATAGACTTGTACTGAACGTATAGATGCCTGAGAGGCATGAACGGGAATGACTCTGCTCCTCGCTGTCTGAGCCTTAAGGAAGGTCAGTAAGCATCTCATTGCCTTGGTTTTCTGATTCTTAAAATAATGGTTAAAGTCAATCTCATTTCACTGGACTGTTGTGGGTGTTAAAAACGAGTTAATGTTTTGTGAAGTGCTGCATAGTGTGGTTAAATTAGGTAAGCCATGTGCTTTCACTTCAGGTGTAGAATGCAGCAGCTGTGATTCTATTCTGGGCAGCTCACTCTCAATGCTTGTCAGAAACCAAAATTGGCTGCGAACTGTACTATAATCCTACAGTTCAGTGGAGCTTGAAGAGACATTCATGTGTGAACATATTGGAGAATGAAGTAAAGACAGGGGATTCTCTGCAGGGTTTGACTAGACTCTCAACACTTAGCAATGCTGTTCTTTCCTCCTGCCCCTAACACAATTCACTCTTCTCTGGAGAGGCAAAAAGAAGGTCTCATGAATAGAAATGGTGGTCCATCAGATAAAACTGTCAAGATGGCTTATTAATTACTGCGGTGAACTGTTGGCAAAACATTAGACTGAAGTTCATAGACAGATGGAGAGGAGCTCAACTTGTGCAGTGATTTTCTTGTTCAAAGAACTACTACAAACTCTGACACACTCAAGCCTAGATGGCAGATGCTGTAAACCCCAGAAAACTCGAGAGTAAATCTAAGATCTCAATCAAATTCACTGCAACCATGGGAGGAGAACTTTGCTTGCAAAGTTAGAATTAATTATTCAAATATTTTTCTGAGTAAGGGATCATTATGCATTTTCAATTCGTGTTGATGCGAACGTATTTACATGTGTGTTCCTTTTTAGAAAAATAGAACCCTGTAAATATTTACTGATCATTAACTCTCAGAGTTTCATGAATGATATGACTTTTGGCTCAACAAGAGATATTGAAATTCAGTAAAATGGAGAGTTTTTATTTATAATTTTTTCTTTAATATAGCCACATTATTATGTTGTGATAAGATGAGAAATGAGGTAGCAAAGAATTATGGTAATTGTAATAAACAAAAGTTTTTAAGAACAATATGCAAACCTGTAGGTTAGGATAGAATCCAGGTGAAAAGGCTAGTATGAATGTTAAGCTAGAAGTAGGAGAAAGAAAACAGAGATGAGAACAGATGAAGAAGGATAAAACAGAAGGAAAAGTAGAGACAAGAAAATAGGAAAGAGTCCGTGTGTCTACTCCTATTCCTCCCACTGTAAAAAGGAAGTGTAGTGAAGACAGCGGGAGGGCAGGGAAACCTTGTTCTTTCTGTGGAGAAGGATAGCTTATTCTTGCAGGCTCCACCTCCCTATTCTTTGAGGTCACTTTCTGGTTTGTTTCTATTTAGGAAAAGGAAGAAATATAGAACTGATAATACACACAAACCTGAAAATGATTTTTAGTTTTCTGTTTGTTTGTATCAGTCTGAGAAGGATCTCTTTCTCCTCTCTCTCCTCTCTCTCTCTCTCTCTCTCTCTCTCTCTCTCTCTCTCTCTCTCTCTCTCTCTCACACACACACACACACACACACACACACAGAGAGAGAGAGAGAGAGAGAGAGAGAGAGAGAGAGAGAGAGAGACTGAGTTTTTCTGTAGCTTCCTTAGCAAGATACAAATAATAGCCTCTAGAGAGCCTGAGCATTTTCAAGGTACGGAGAGGCTGGTCTCTTGTCTCCATTGTCCATTGCTTTTGTTGCTTTTGTCTGAAGATATTTTCTGCCAGGCTTTGATGCAAACAGAAGGCATCTATGTGGAGTCTTACACATGGGGTGGTTCTGAACACACTGTACACATTGATCTCCAGGAGAATGACCAAGCTCAGTGCCAACTGATGATGTTAAATTAGGTTATAGTATTAAAAGAGATTTCGTAAAATTAAGACTATGGCATAGGTCATTCTTTCTAGAGAAATACTAATAACAAAATAGAAAATAAGAGGGAAGAAAAAACAACTCTAAGTTTTTAAAATAACTTTTTCAAGAGAAAAGAAAGCATTGTTAACAAAAAAATTAAAAGGACAGGGCTGTCCTGGAATGCCTTACAGCTTTCAGTATTTGGATATACTAATTACTAAAGTATTAATTACTAAAGTTACTAATACTAATTACTAAAGTTTCTGTTTTCTAAGCTAGTTTCAAATGTAATGCTAAAAGAGAAGCAAATATTTCATTTGGGCTGTCTAAAATGCCTTACAAATGAACATTTGTGCGTATGAGGCATCGAATAGTGCATTCATCCTACGGAGTTGATCTAGGGTTTAAACATGTTGGTTCACATTTCAAGCGGAAACTGTGATTTTCAAAAACCATGGGAAAGAACAATTTCATCCTGAGCACTAAAAATAGAAGCTAGTGTCATGATATGACACCTTCCTCCTTCTGACAGCAGGTAAAAGCAAGCTTTTGTTAAAAGGGATGGGGAAGGGGGGCAACAGGGAATTGGGGATAATAACTCATGGTTGGCCCACTAAACAATGTAACTCATTATGAACAATAAAGAAAAAAAAAAGACCCGCTGAGTCTCAGAATGCCCACTTGAGGTTCCAACTTCTAGTTCTTTTGACTGATCATAATGTTTACATATGAATTCAATTATCCGTTTGTTCTTAGGCAATTTTGAGACAACTGCATTACTCCATTTTTTCCAATACTGGCAACAGAGCAGACTACCATTTTCCTTTTGGAATTATGAAGTATTTTAAACATATGGGCAACTATGTCAAATCACATGGCAAAGATACAAAAGTAGCCACCATCCAGAATTAGCAATTTTTTAATTGAAAATTTTAACATAAGAACATATTGCAAATTGGTCATATTCCCATCAAGTTATACTCTTGGATTCCTCTCCCCTGCTCCCTTTCCTCTAAGGTCCTCCTCAGTGGTCACTGTGGGGGTCATGAATGCACCAATTAGTCCCTATAGGAAGGACAATAACTCAGAGAACCCTTTCCTACCTTGTATCCCTTACATTCTTTCTGCTCCTTCTTCAGCAATCTTCTCTGAATCTTGGTAGATGTGATGGTTTGATTCAGGTGTTCCCCATAAATTTATGAGTTCTGATTGCTTGATCTCTACCTGATGGCAATTTTGGAATTGGAACCTTATTGGAAGTGTGCTGTTGGGCTGGGCTTATGGGTATTATAGACAGCTTCCCCTTGGTATTTGGCATACTGTCCTGATACTGTTGTCTATGGGATGTTGGCCAAGAGGTGATGTCCACCCTCTGCGAATGCCACCATTTTCTCTGCTTCCCCTTGAGTCTGTAAGCCAAAATAAACTCTTCCCTCCTACAAGATGCTTCCAGTTGGATGTTTGTTGCACCAAGGAAAAAGCTAACTACAACCAAGGGCATGTAATAAGTTTCCTTCACTGTTGAGCTCTGGGAAGCTTCTGATTACCTGCTTAGATGAGTTTTGAGTCTCCTCAGTGTCTACCACCTTCTCTCTGGAGGAGATTCTCAGGCTGTCAGTGAGAAAGCACTCATATTTCCTCTGCCACTTCCCCTGTAGTGTTTCCTGGGCTCTGACTGATGTGATATGGGCATCTCCTCTTGTACAAGGCAATCATCTTTATTTTCTGGTCATACTGATGGGTTTTGGATCTCCCTAGTGCTTGCTGCTATCTGCAAAGAGAAGATTCTGTAGCCCAGAGTGAGAGCAGCATGTACCAAAGGGATCAGCAGAGACATTTAGAAGACTTTTAATGGGAATCACCTCTCCATGTAGCTAAAAAACAGTGGAGTTGTCTCTCTGGGGCTTATGGTCTTTCAAGCCATTGGTTTCTGAGTTGGTTCTCAGTACCAGGTATCAATTCCCTGATACTGACCATATCAGAGAGCAATTGATTACCCCCATAGCCTGTGTGCCACTATTGCACAGCTGTGTACAGCTTGCCTGGTTGGTTGTTTTTGTAGCTTACAGGATCCATTGCTTAAACAAGCTGTTGGTGACCTTTATCCCCCAGCAGTTTACAAGGCACTTACTAGCACTACGAGAGCTAGCCAGCAGGGAGCTGGCTTCCCTCTCAGATCCAGCTTGATCTCTCAATGGAAGCTTCTTTTGTCTTCCGCAACAAGGTCTTACCATTTAGTTCTAGTGTGCAAGCAAGTGCTTTGGCAATAACTTGCATTGTTTAGGGGGCCTCATAGGCCTCCCTGAACAACATCTCACTGTGGGGGTAACCCAATTCTCAGGGTGCCTCGGGATATTTCTACCCACCCTGTGCCTCTTTTCTTCCCACCCCCTTTTTGACAACAATCTCAACCTTGAACCTTGGCAGGTCTGTTAGTTTGCCTTAGTGGTGAGTTCTCCATAGCCTATGGATTTCTGCTTCAAGGTGTTTTGATTTATCAGTGCTTGTTGCTGTTTCCCTGCAGCTGGTTGTCAGGCTAGCAGGAAGGTTTCTTTGGTACTGATTCACACTATCATTCCTTTGTCTTTCTTCTTGCCTCACTCCCTTTTATGTTTCCCCCACCCTGACCCTTTCACCTTCCATATTCTGTTCCTCTCAGTGCCTGTGAGCCTCCCTGCTGCTCTACTTTTGAAGCCTCATTACCAGTACTGCTGATACTTAACAACTCATAAACAAATGAAACTTTTGAAGGTTAGAATTCGCATATGAGAGAGTGTGTGGCATTTATATTTCTGAGTCTGTGTAACCTACTTAGTATGATTTTTTTTTCAAGCATTGAGATTACAGGTGTAGGCTAAACCACTCACTGCTTTTTTTTTTTTTTTTTGAATTCAGGTTCTCACCTTTTCATGGGACTTTACCAACTTTACAGACTTTACCATACCATTTTTAGATACTTGGAAGCAAATCCTTGATGACATGTTGTTGCATATAGAACTAATTTCATAATATACATGCAGTTATTGCTTATATATTTTAAATTTACAGTATTTGGTTCTAATATATATATTAGAATATATATATTTCTGTAGGTATGCAGTACTTTATTAAAATAAAGGAGTTTCAAAAAAAGAAAAATCTGGCAATCTTATTGAAAATAAGAAAATAAAGAAAGTAAGAGTAAAATTTAGTCAAGGCTCAAAGCTATATATACATATACTGTATACTCTTTTATTCTCTCACCCCAGCTCTTGTTCGTCTGGGAGGAGGGCTCCTCAGTGGGGTTATGGTATTCACTGTGGGGTCTTGAAGGCTTCATTCACTCCCTGTGGAGTAGTGGGGGACCATTCTGTTTAGGAGTACATTGTTTGAAACTGGACTGGGCAGTCTATGGAAGTATACAAAGCAGTTGTGGTTCAAGGAAGCCAAATTGATGACAAATGAGTGAGGTAAGATTGTGTAGGAAGCCCAGTGCATCCTCAGTTTTCCTCCTTTTCTCAGAGAAATGTTTCTCCACTAGTTGAACTAAGGGAGCAGTGGTGGATTCTGAAAGGTCGCTGGGAGTGGCAGGTCTGTGGACAGATGCAAGGCAGGCAGATGAGGTCCTCAGGGCAGCCACAACACCTTTTGTGCTGCAAGAATGTGAACTGAGTGTAGCCCGATTTTCCAGATCTGCAAAGAAAACCAGAAATTCAGATTCTTTTTTTGAATTCTCTTGTTCAGTTTTGGTATGGTATGCAAATATTTTAAAACATTGTATAAATTGTTCAAAGGCTGGCTATCATCTGAAAGCCACCTCTTCATGATCCTGAGTTAAATATTGTCTAAATACTAGGATTAGGCTGGAGAGATGGTTCAGGAAGTAGTTAAAGGTGCTTGATTGCAAAACCTGTCAGGCCAGGTTCAATTTTCCAGTACCCACATCAACCCTGATACATAAAGTAGCACATGCATCTGGCATTTGTTTTCAGTTCCAAGAGGTCTTGGTGTACCCATGCACTCATTCTCTCTCTCCCTCTTTCTATCTCTCTCTCTCAAATAAATAAGTATATCTTTTTTAAAATAAATACTTAGGTTATTTTAAATAATTTGATATTTGTATAGTCTTACCAATGGAGACCAGGTCAGTAAACCCTCCTTCTCTACAAGTTCACCTTCCACACCTCACTAGCAAGTCTGACACTTTTCAGTTGTTGGCATCTGCCCTTCTGTTTGGGGATTTCTGACACTGCTAAGGATGGAATGTTCTGTTTCCTCTATGTTCTGCATGGAGAGGGAAAAGTGGGACCAGATGATCAAGATTTTGAGGAAAACTTAGAAGAAATTTTTTCTTCCCTGGCTATGTAAGGGAGGAAGAAGCTTAGTTCTCCACAAGGGCCATTGTCTAGTTGCTGGTTTTGGGCTACTGTGTACATCTAGCCAAGGAAGTTATGAGACTGGATGAGTTTCCATATCCCAAAGAAATAATTTTTTCTCTATGCATAATTAGCCTCTAATTAAAATTATTTATTATGATAAAACTAATGTAAAACATTCTACTTACCATGCTGAGTACAAATTTGAAAATTCAGTGAAGTTAGTACTTGAGTAAATATGTAGAGCCTTGGATGCACAGCATAGTTTCTGACACTGCTGAAGAGCTCACCCCTTCATCAGAGATGCAGAAGTTTATTAACGGTCTGGATAAAGAAATGTAAACTTATCTGTAACCAAAAATTATATTTGATTTCTTGAAAATTTCAGGTAAATATTAATAGTCATATATGCTATTTATTGAATTCTACCATGTATCAGAAGTGATGGTAAATACTTGCAAATTATCTTACTTGTTCTTTTTAACAAACCCATCAGATTAATATTCCTATTTTAAAGATGAGGAACCTGATACGTGACTATGAGACTTTGCATTTGGCCCAAGGACGCTGACTTCTGTGTCTGTGCCCTTCACTGTGCAGCCTGTGTAAATAGATTCTTCATATTTTACTACCTACTTCTAAAATTCTGAGGTAGAGCATTCATCATCACCCTTTAGGTGATAAGTATTTTTCAGAACTGTTTCTTCTTCACTCTTAATTTCCCTCGGGAGTTTTGAGACTCAAGTTCTGTAAAGTAACATCTGACTAAATAGTGGCATTGTTCAAGCTTTTGGCTTGTACTCTGTCTTATCACATATTCTTTAAAATGTAATATGAAGTGAGACTCCTTACAAAGCAAGCTGGAAACCTCAAGAAAACAATGCTATCTAAATGCATAAATCAAGCAAGAGATTTTGGGAGCATTAGTGTATAGGTGAACTGACAATGTGTTATAAATAAATTGAGGTCACAATTAAGTGCATAATGTGCTACAGTTGCCTTTAAAGCTTGAATACATTGTAGATATTTAAGACCCCAAGTTCAAGCATGTTACCTAATAAGAAAGAGAATGTCCAACAGGATAATACAGCATTTTGAGAAATCATGTCCTTGTGACTTTCTCTAAATCCATATGTAGTTAGGTATAAGATGAGTTTCTTATTTTCTCAGAATTTACTTAAAAATTTGGTTTACTGTTTTTTTTATGTATTATTTGTTGATCCTTACTATGTCAGGTAACAAATTGCTTTCCTAGGTTAGAATTAAGAAACCCTTTGGGCTACTGACCCCTATAAACCTGTTTGGTCCCTAGTATTTGTCCCATTCCACCTTGAAGAGGATGCACCAACTTTAGTGAACCATACATTGAGGGAATGCTGTCATAACTTGTTACTCTCATTGATTAATTTTTTTTTTTACAATAAATGCATTTTCATGCTCTGGATGTAGTTCAGTTTCTATTTACAGTACCACTACAATTAGATATTTTGTTAATCTAGCATTTTGGTTCATTCACACTTTTCCTAGTTATGAAGGCATGTAAGTTCACAACTCTATATTATAGTCTAAAGTGTGTAAGGAAATGCAATAACCTGGTCACTGAACTTAGAAACTGACACGTTTGGCAAGTATTCTGCCACTAAGCTACGTTGCCAAACCTCTTTTCTACGTGTTAATTTAGTGAAATTTACCATCTCACTACGTTGCCCAGGTTGGTCTTGAACTTATTCTGAAACCCAAGTAGACCTTGAAATTTGAGATTCTCCTGCCTCAACTTCCCAGGTAGCTGATATTACAGTCCTATGATACCAGGCCTATCTTTTCAGTAATGGTGTGTTTCTGGTGATATAATTTATCTTTACGCATGCTATGCATATCTCTATGACTGAGCTGCACTCCAAATTCCAATATTGGGTTTTATTAAACTGAGTGACTGAAACAATGCAGTGCAAAAATGAGTGGAGAATTCTTCATAACTTAGGAAGGATTTTGGAAAAGCTTTCAGTAGAGGGTTAAGTTATCGTCCATTCGATGTACGTATCAAATTTTATTATATCATCCATCAGTGAATACTGGCTGCTTCTGCCTTTTTGCTGTTATGAGAGATCTGCAATGATTATGAATATACAAATATTTCTTTGAGGTCTGTCATATATACTTTAGGTTATATACCAAAGGGAAAATTGCTAGATCATATAGTAACTGCCTTAAAATTATTTTTTGAGAAAGTATCATCTTCCATGGTAGCCTTATTATTTTTCAACAACAGTGCACAGTGTTCCAATTCCTCCACCTGTCACCAACACTCATCATTTTCTGTTTTTTTTTTGTTTTCTTATTTCTACATGTTTTAATGGATGTATGTGGTGTCTCATTGTTTGCTGAGTGTTGACAGTGATAACATCAATTTAACTAATTAATCTTTGTCATCCTGGGAGCAGGAGCATGGCATTTGGCAAGTTATTTTGACTGCTAAAACAACAGGCTCACAAATTGAAACTGGAGATAGTAATAATTAATTTGCAATTTTTTGTAAGGATGAAAAACAAGAAACCATGGACTAGAAAGAGAATAAAACCCAGGAACAATCAATGTGTTAGAATTCTCCAAAGCAACAAAATCAATCAGACAAATGTTTCTCAACAAACTTATTTTAAAGTCTGTCTGGCTTATGTGACTCAGCTGGCTGATAAAATCTACAGTGTGGCATTTGGAAGCTGGAGATACAGGAAATCCCATGGGGTTGTGTCAGGGATCAAAAGCTGGGATGCCCGCTGTGTGAGTTTCAGCACAAGACTGAAAAGATCTAAGAACTGTGCATGCTGAGGGCAGAAGATGATGTCACAGCTGAAGCCATCAGGCAGAGACAAAACCCCACCTTCCTTTCCTCTTTTTATGTGTGCTCTGTTTAGCTCATCAGCAATTTGGGGAACACGTAACCACATCTAAAAGGCCTTACTGCCTTACCGTGCCCATAGTTCAAGTGACTCTGTCCTCTGGAAGACCCTTATGTTCACACCATAATATAACATATAGTTATCTGTATTTATCTATATCTACTGATGTACTCAATGTGACACGTGCAATTGACCTTCACAACAAGCATCAATGTGAAGCCCAAGGCACAAGAATTAAAGGAAAACAAAAATTCAAGATGGACTTTATGCTGTAGGCCCATTTGGTGAAGAGATTCTATTAGTTTGATTTTGGCTTCATGTTTATTCTTTTTCTAAAGTTTTTTTTTTTAGCAGATTCAGGATCGGTTTTCTTTCTCCTCATTCCTTGAATCATGCTGAAAATTTAATTCCTCTCACTTTGTGCCAAATAGCACATTTCTTATGTTAAATTAATTCAGCAAATGCCAGAACATACTAAACATATATAATTAGTCTCTCTAAAAGCCAGAAAGCTAGCTGTCAATGCCTCTATTTAACATGACATGTGATGAGCATATTGCAAACCCAAACTGAGCTCCCTGGATGTCATGCTGGCATTCAATGCAGACCCACTGTGTAATACTCCAGTGTGACTTTCATGAGCCAATAGAAGAAAAGTCACCAAGACAGCATATTGTTATCTTTGCTATAGAAAGAAGTGTGAATGACTGAAGCACAAATATTCATGTGTTTGAATTCTAGTAAAAATCCTTTCATCTGTTTTCCCTGTGCTACATCCATGTTATACATGGAGACAGATGAGTTGGCTCAAATACAAGGTTACGTAGCCTCTCTATCTTCCCATTATCTTATACATAAGATGGTGTATAAATAATACACCCTTCATAAGATGGTTAAAAGGTATGTGTGACAGAACTCTACCTAAAACTCCATAAAGACTTGTGGTAAAGTCCACAGCATTCTTACTAATTCTGTGTCCTAACCATACCCCCAGTATCTTGCTGTGTAATCAGTCCCCCCTCACCATAATGCAGGAAGTTTGGTCTGGCAGGGATATGCATGACTCTTGACATTTAGTAATTTACTAATAGATTAGTAATTCATGGAATGTTTTATGTATAGAATTCATTATCGACAATTGGTTATAATTGTCCACCTGGTAAAACAATAACAAACAATGAACAAAAAAATTCATTTTGAAAATAGGAATTCTTTATTTTGTCCAATTGGGCTTCTGAAATCTAAAGTGTGTGCAGTGGTTTCAAGATGTGGTCTGTGCACAAGGTACCAAAAATGTGGTAGATTTGGGAGAGTTGAACAGAATGTTTATCTGTCTCCTTTTTTAAAATACTTTATTTATTCATTTTCAAGCAGAGATACACACGAGAGAGAGAGAGAGAGAGAGAGAGAGAGAGAGAGAAAGAGAGAAAGAAAGGGAGAGAGAGAGGGGAGTGGGGGAGAGAACGCACCAGGGCCACCACCTTGTGGGTCTGGCTTATGTGGGTACTGGGGAATTGAATTTAGGGCCTTAGGCACTGGAAGCAAGTGCCTTAACCACTAAGCCATCTCTCCAGCCCTATCTGTCTCCTTTTAACCCAGAATTCTATGTTATTGTGACTCTGGATACAAGCTGGCAGGCCTTGGGGGCTTTCTTGTCCAACCCCATTGTTTCAAGATGTGAGGATGGGGTTCTAGAGAGGTTAAGTTACTTGGACAGCATCCCAGCATTTCTTAGAGACAGAAGCTGGATGAGAAGAGTGATATCCAGTTCTTTCCACAGCATTAACTTTTACTACTTCTTTCTAATTTTTATGGACTGATGGAAGTCAAAAGCATCACCATATTCATGCCACTTTTTAATTTCATATCCAGGCTATAATCTATAAACACATTTATTTAAATATGATTGCAGTTTTCTACTAAGCCCCAGGACTCTCTTCTGTGCTATTTTCTTTGCCAGCAAGTCTGTCATAAGATATGATTTCTCTCAAGGGTTCCCGAAAGAGGTGATTTTGGAAGCCAACTGTCAGAGAGCCAGATCCCTAAGGCCATCAGCTAATATCCATATATCTTTACATATTATGCTTTTTATTAAACCAAGTGTTTCAGGCACAGCCCAAGTATAAGTTTTTCCCACTGACCTCATTTTAATTTGTTGCAAAACTGCAGCACAGTTTAAAAGGGCTTCAACTTCAAAAAAATGTCAACTTCACAGGATGAGGCATGCGGCATCATTCTATTCTCCAGCCCGTGTGGCACGAGATGACGTGGCTACAGAACATTTATCTTCCACATGTTGTTGTATTTCATGTCCTGTAGTTGTGCTATGGTGACCACAGTTGAAGGTCGCAGACCTTAACCACAGGAATCCCTGTTTAGCAGACATATCGAAGTCCAGTGGTCTGTCAAGATGAACACTGTGGCGATATTCCTGGTCAGGTTGTAACTAATTAGATCTAATCATATTGATTTCTCTAAGGAGTTTGTGAAAGAAAAAAAAAAGAAAATGTGATTGGGCCTGATTGGCAACTTGATGGGATCAGGAATAAACTAAGAGACGAGCTTCTGAGATGATCTGTAAGGGGACATCCTGGAAGAATTAATGGGAGGAGGAAGACCTTCCCCCAGAGTGGGATACCCTACTTATGGCAGCTTAGGTATAGAAAAGGTTTGAGGGAAAAGCAGCTTTTCTTTTGCAGTCTACCCACCTCCATTCCTTCATGGTGAGTGCACCTCTCCTTGCTTCCATCCTTCACTGGTGTGGTAATCCAGCTTCTTGTTTTGCCAACTCTGCTTAAAAACCAGCACCTCTCCAGGAATCCTCGGGGACTGAAGCACCAGATTGGGACTGCTGAGACATCTTGCTACTGGGTTCTTATCCTCTCCACTGTGCAGACAGACACTGTTGGACCACTCAGCTCATATCACGTAAGCCAATCTAATAGATTCATTCTATCAGTTCTGCTCCTCTAGAGAACCCCCATCAATACACAGGAAGAGTAGAGTCAAGGAAGAAGCTAATAGGAGAATCATCAAATCGTCAAGACAGAAAGTAGAGGGCTCACACACTTTGAAGAAACACTAGTTATCTGTACCATTTAAACTGTAGAGTTGGCTGTAGCTGGGTAGTAGAGCAATTGCCTACCATGTGCAAGTCCCTTCTATCCCTAACATCACAAGAAAATAAAACAAAAATAAATAACTATATTAATAAGTAAGTAAACAAACTGTAGGATTATTAAAGCAGAAAATATTAATTATGTATCTACTAAATACTGGACACACCGTTTTAAATCCTGAGCACTTCACTAGATGCTTGGGATATATACCTTTATCTATATTTATACCTCTACATATACATATATATGTATGTATTTATGTATTGCATATCATATATAGTATTTTATAACATAGAGCATATATAGTATTATATAGCCAATGAAATCATGTAGTTTCACTTAAGTGGGGAGAGTAATAGATAATAGGCATTGTTGTCATAGGTAAATGAGTGGGAAGATGAGAAGTGCTGTATGGCTTTAAAAAGGAGACTGTGGCAAAGGGGGAATCAAGAGAAATGATTGTACCAAAGGCGGGTCCAGAAATGATAAAGAGTCCTCAGAGCGGGTCTTTCAGAGAAGATATTTGAGAGATACTTGGAGGAGGTAAGGGAGTTAGCTATGCAGATATGCAATAGGTGATGACTCCACTTTAGGGCTTGTTCCACTGAGTTGGGTTAAAGTAAGGCATCCTGGAAGTTTCCTGTGGCTCCAGTCCAGAAGGGTGGCTAAGGGGGCCTTAGAAGTGTAGCAAGGTGCTCTCGCCAGAACTTCTCTCAGAAACAGTATCATAAGAGGTCAAAAGGAGTTTCTGATAAAAGATTTTATGGCACAAGAGAGACATGTTTCAAGAAATACATAGTGTCTCTTAGTCATTGTAGACATGTAACTTCTAAGGAAATGCATTTTAGTCTTTCAATCTTTTATTTTATTTTATTTGTAGGATATTGCATTTACCTGAGTGAATGTTTGCAGTTTGGGTTCGGTTACATTTCTTTTACTTTCCTCCAAGCATTTCTTAACATATTCTTCACTACTGAACCTCGGGTGCCATCATTGGGCCATAGCATCTTGGTGAACAGCGCTTCTCCATCCAGGTTGGCTGCTGCCCTCTCGCTGACACAGCAAGCTTATGCCTCAGTTTCCCTCCTAGCAACCACCATTGGATACTGAGGTCCTAAGATGCCTTTCTGAACATCAGGACCTGCCATTTCCACTCTGTCCTTCCCCCAAACTTTCTCTCTCTCTCTTCCTTTCAGCATGACCTGGACCAGGCGAGGGTAGAGCCCAGGTCCATCACCTCCACCAGAGATGACCTTGAGATGTGACTGCTGGAGAGCCTGATTCTCCACTTCCTCTTCTGCGTACTGTACCTACTATACCTCCATCTTTCCTCAGGTGTGCCTGTGAGATGAACTCAAGCTATGAGAACTTCACCCTCCTTCTTGCTAAAATCATGGCTGTCTATTTTGGCTTCAGAATGGCCAAGAAGGACATGGCTGCTGAGATGTCAGAAGTAATGTCTAATTTTCCTGCTTAATTAAGCATTGTGTTTATAAGTAGTATGGCCTACCTAAGGCAGATGACATGTCCCTTTTTAGGAAAATAGTGAAGCCGCAGATTCTTAGATATTTTTGAGAAGACATGAGTGCAGAAATAGTAATTCTTTAATTGTGGCAGAATAATTTTGTGTACATTTTTTAATCATGTAAAGACACCTTTGGCCACAACACTGTTGAAACAAAAATTATTGAATTTCTGAAACAAAAATTAATAAATTCCTATCCTAAATACCAATTTCCAGAAATTATTTTTTCTGTGCATTTAACTTTTAGTCACAAGTTTGGCCAATTAAATTTTCCTAAAGAGTTTTCACAACTCACATACCAGTCTTACTCAATATTTGTTGCATAAGGTGGATATCTAGATATCAAAAAGCATATAAATGAATAAAGTTATTTACAAACCAATTTTAAGACAGGTATAATGGAGTTAAAGACATCATTTCTGCCTTTTTTCACATGGTAGTTTCTTTACCATCTTCAGGTTATAGCTACATTGTTTTTTGTATCTTACAAAGGTTTGGTAATATAGTTTAATATTTCCATGTGGGTTGCAGAAATATTCTTTTATCTTTATCCAGAAGAATGAGAAATAATAATAACTATTATTGTTGTTGTTGTGATAGTAATAGAAAGAATGAGAAGGGGAGGATAGAACCACCTCTCCAGATGAAAGAAGTGCTGAGATCTGGAAAATAAATTAACTGATTTCTTCCCGTGGTACTGAACTTGAGATGTGTCTTCCCAGGTGACTCACATCTGGAATCATTCCACTGAACTTTGTGCCATTAAATTTTGCAAATTTTGTCAAAGAACTTTGAGGTCATGCTTCTAAAATGAGTTTTTCTTTTCCATGTTTTAAATGTACAGATTCATGGAACAATCTTGGCCAGGAACATAGAGAACATTTATTCTTATCTACCCCAAATTCTCTTGTGTACTCTGCCAATCAATCCCCGCCCCCTGTATATATATATATATATATATATATATATATACTCCAAAGAATTGTTAGCTTGCTTTCAACCACTACTGACTAGTTTTGTTTTCTATGTAATTTAATGTAATTGAAATATTTTATTTCTGGCTTCTTTCAGTTGCATAGTACTTTTGAGATGCATCAAGTTGTTGCATGTATGAGCAATTCGTTCCTTTAGATGGTTTTATAATAGTCTAATATCTGAATATCTCACAATTTGTTTATTTATTTATTGAGGTATATTTGGCTTAATTTTATTTTTTCTTTTATAAATAAAGTATCTACAAGTATTTACACACGTCTTTATAAAAACACATGTTTTCATTTCTTTTGAGTAAATGCCTGAGTGGAACCGCTGTATTATATGGTAAATGTATACTCAATTTTATAAGAAACTGTCAGTTTGGGTTACTCTACACCAAGAAGTTATGAGAGTTCCAGTTCCTCCACATGCTGAGGTGATTCATGCATTTTGATGACTAATGTTTTAGAATATATTCCCATGTATGTAGGTATGCTTGTGTATATATCTATCTATACATATCTATATATAAATATATACTTATATTTATATATAAATCTATCTATCTATGTTTAATTATTATATCTTATGCCCATTTCTTTTAATTGAATTAACTTTCTAATTTTGAATTTCATGAGATTTCATGTGATCAGATCCTATTTTTCTATCAGATATATTATGAATATCCTCTCAGAATTATTTAATTTTAATGGTACTTATCAAAAAGAAGTGTTTATTTTGATGAAACCATATGTATAAAATTTTGTCTTATATAGTTTGCCTCCTAAGAAATTTCTTATTTTTATTTGGAAACATTATTTAAAGCTGGGATATGAAGACATTTGTTGATAATTCCAGCTATTTGTAATTTGGGAGAATTGCCACAAATTTGAGGCTGTCTTAGGCTACACAGTGCGTTGAAGTCCAGATTGAAATAGATGGTAAGATTCAATCTCAAATAATAAATAGAATAATACCCACAAATAATATTTAACTCTAATTTCATTGAAAATCCCCATACATATAGACAGTTATTAATTTTTTTACATTTAGAAATAAAATCTATTTCAACTTTTCTGTGCTGTATGAGCTAAAATTTATTTTTCTCTATGTTAGTATTCAATTTTTCCAGTAGCATCCATTAAAATAAGTCCCTTGCTTCCTTCCTTTCTTCCCTCCTGTCTGTCTGTCTGTCTGTCTGTCTCTCTCTCTCTCTCTCTCTCTTTTCTTTTGGAGGAAATTGAACCTAGAGCCTTATACATGCTGGGCAAGCATTCTACTTTGAAACTATATCTTCAGCCCTCTTTTTATTGTTTATTTTGAAACATGGTCTTACTAAATGACTCAAGCTGTTCTTCGACTCAATCTGTAGCCCAGGCAGGCCTTGCATTTGTGATCCTTTTTTCCTAACCTCCTGAGTGTCTGGGATTATAGGTTTTTGGCACCAGCCCTGGCTAAAATTTTTCCCCTAAATAATTTAGCTCCTTTCTCAAAAAGTAATTGAATCTGTTTTTTACAATTCCATGAATTATTTCATTGAATCACTATTATATTTTGGATCAGGAATGTCCTCAAAAGACATGGACTGAAAGCTTGTTCCCAGGCTTCTTCCCAAGGCTTGCTATTGGGAAGTGTTGGAACTTTAGGAGGTTCCAACTTTGGGAGAACATTGATACCCTGGTCCCTTCCTCACTCTAACTCTGCTTCTTGGATGCAGTAGTGAGGAAGTTTCCTTTGCCAGGTGCTTCTACCGTGACGTTCTACCTCTCCACATAACAGAGACATGTGAACATTGGTTCATTGAACCATGAAGCAAAACGAACCTTTCTTCCTCCTGTAAGTTCATCTCCTGAGATGCTTTTCCTCAGTCATGGGAAGCTGACTGACGTGGCCATCTACCAGTGCATACTGCCTTGATTAGAATAGCAGAGCAATTCTTGGAATAAGTATTACTAGTTCAAGACTGCTTTGGTTATGCCATGTCCCTTACATTTTTGTTTATAAATTGCGTAACAGTGGTCAGTACAACTATAAATTCATCTGGCTTCCTTTGTCTCAACAATATTTTGCTAATACTTTTCTTAAGTATGTGGTTTTTTCTTCACCACAAAGAGTTTTTCCTACTTTGCAAATATTTGATTAGTTGCATTTTCCACGTAATTCTTCTGACTGCTATGTTTTATATTATGGAAGAATCTTTCTTTTATAAATATGTCCATTAAAAAGTATCTCATGAACTGTTACTAATTCATGACTTAAAATCTGGGCAAAGTTTACTTTTTATTATATCTGCCCATAGATAAATATTTGCATAATGGCTTTCTTTGATTGTCGAAAACATAAGCTCTAACATATGTCTGTGGAATTAAGGGATGGACCATCACTTAATTCATATAAAGAAGAAGAAGATTTATTTTTTTTGGATGACACAATCTTTTAGATATTTCTAGAGTGCAGAATAAACCCTCTTTGACTTGACAATTGTCATTAGACTCTCCAGGAGAATTTTATAGGCAAAGATTTTCATAAAGCAGTCTCACATTGGTAAGGGTTATGGCGATGAAAGAGTGTCAGGATATAAAGTGGTCGTGGAGGGATGAAACAGAAGAGAAACATGACAACTTCTCAGACAAAGAGCAGAAATTTTATGTTTCTATTCTAGAAAGGAAATGGTGTAAATAATGACTTAAATATACAGTATGATAGTAATAACAACAGTCTTAGGGACTTTAGTTTCTTATCTTACTCTTTACACTGCAGAGTTACCAGTGAGGTAGGTTTTAGCCATATATTATTGTATATCAAATGTCTGAGGTGTTCCAAACTCTATCCGGCACAATGGGCTAACAAATTCATTGTTACATATACAGTAATAGTAATTTTTGCTTCAACTATGATCATTATCAATATGGCAGTGGATATGGTAATAGTATGAGGCCAGAGTATGGAGACATGACTCAAAAGTTAAAGGTTATTGCTTGTAAAGCCTCTTGGCCTGGGTTTGATTCCCTAGTATCCATACAAAGCCAGATGGACAAAGTGACACATGTATCTAGAGTTTTTCAGTAGCAAGAGGCCCTAGCATGCCCATTCCCTGTCTCTCTTTGATTCTTTTTTTCTCTTTCTCTTTCTCCCTCCCCCTCCTTGCAAATAAATAAGTAAAAATGTATTTAAAAAAAAGAATTTGAATCCTATTATCTAACTGGCCTGCTTCAGAATGCCTCTTTCAGGGCTAATGGACTCAGTTACATTCTTCTGGACATCACATGACCAGGCAATCTTCTAGCCAGAGCCTGGTTAAATACTTTTTTATTGACAATTTTCATGCATGCACATAATTTATTTTGATCAGAACCCCCTCCCATTACCTTCTTTTTAAAATAGTTATTTATTTATTTCCAAGCAGAAAGAGAAGAGAGACAGAGAGAATGGGCGCTCCAGGAACTTCAGCCCCTGCAAACTGACTCCAGATACATGTGCTGCTTTGTGCATCTGGCTTTATGTGGGGACTGGGGGATAGAACTCAGGCCATTAGTCTTTGCAGGCAGGAGCCTTAACCTCTGAGTTATCCCTATTATCTTCTTTGGTCCGCTTTCCCTCACCATCCTTACATTCATCCTTCCTTCTTTCCAGTTAGTCCCTCTTCTATTTTAATGTCTTTGTTTTGTTACTCTCCATCGTTTATTATGAAATGTTCATGGGCCCAATACTGTTTAGATCTTGACAGGTAATGACAGTGGCTATGAGGTCATAAATCCAACAGCAACTTCCTATCTGTAAGACAGCATCTCAAAGCACTCCTCATCATCCTCTGGTCTTATGTTCTTTCCACCCTTCTTTCCTAATGTTCCCCGAGCCTTGGGGGGCGGGCATGGTAGAGATGCATCATTTGATGTGGAGAACATTAAAGACACTTGTTTAACACTTTAATGAGTTTAGAGTCTTCCCAGTATCACTGTCATGTGCAAAAATAAGTGTCTTTCACCAAAGATGGAGCAGTACTAATCTATGGACAGCAACATAAACATTTAGAGGGAAACTTGATGGATACAACATATCTATGAGCCACACCTCACCACAGCGGTGGATTCTCCCCTAGGGACTATGACCTTCTCAACCAAAGGTTTTTGATCGATTTTTCTGTACCAGGCAGGCTTCAAATGTGGAGCAGGCTTCAAATCCAATCAGATGTGCCCCCATTTACAGACACGACCAGCCAGAGCCCTTTTGTGTCAAGGAGCAAAACCTACTAAAGTCAACTCAAGAACTTGATTACGAAGATATAGTAAAGCCCATAGAAAGACAGGAATTGGATCAAGTCTGTAACCAGACCCTAGGACTTGAAGTTATAGATGTCAGGAATCAGTGCAACAGGATTATGATGACTCTGCTAGTCTCTATGTTTATGACCCATCTTTATCTCTGCTCATTTCTTCCTCATTGTGAACACAGCTCAGAGGTGTTGCTTTAGCCCATGCTATATAATGAAACTTTTGAGAGTCATGTGTCTCATCCCTGTCTGTTAAACAGCCAAGGGCTTCTTTCTCCAAATTTCTAAGGAAGATTGGCTCCCCTTCAGACTTTCAGCCAAACCTCCCAAGGCATAAGTTTTAAAAGTTGAGGAGGAGGTGGAGACCTGGAGCTATCCCTGGAGCACAGGCTTATTCAGCCAAGCGAGACCTGTTATATAGTATAAGGTGATTGTTGAAAAAGTGAATGAATAAGGAAAAAGGAGCAGAAAAAACTTGAAGATAAAATGTGGTGATGTTTCAGGAGGATTTTAAAAAAAGAAGGGAAGTTGTTAAATACTTGCAAATGCTTTTACTACTGTATGGAAGCAGGCATTAGGGAAAGCTGTCTGAGCCATTTGCTCACCACATAATCGCTTGACTTAGAAGCCCTATTGCTTGGAGGGCTAGATTAGAGAGCTTCTATAGATCCAGTTCTTAGTATGATTCCTTTCTGTTTGGGGATTTTGCTGGTTATCTTGTGAATTTGAACATAGTTTTTAATCACACTGCACAGTAGCAGTTTGCTCATGAAATTTTGTTCTATGGGGACAGGAGACTAGAACTCCATATTACTTGAGTTTTTATTTAGTATTAATACATTTATTATCTTAAATGGAAAATTATAGGTGTGCTATTTAGTTGAATGGTCTATTGACTACTTCGAAGTTGTGAGGATGCATATTCTTCTAGATGAGAGGCATTTTACAAGTTTCACATTAAAATTTTTTTCCTTCAATATTTTTCTTTCTTTCTGGATCTTTTATGGCTTATTTAATATCCCCGAGCATCCCTTAGCATGCATGGAATTGTTTTCTTAAATGTGTGTTGAAATGAGGTTCTTGTCTTCTTTTAGCAATGAGCTTACAGAATACTTCCATGCTGACTCCTTAGCTTTCTGAACTATAACCCAGAAATAGTTTGTGGGTGAAGGGCTCAATATGCTCCATCAGAACCCCCAGAAAAGCTGTTTCCAGTAGTTCTTTGGAGGGCCATAGCCAAGTGGCACAAGGCTTTACTACATCATCCCTCATATCTGTCTCTGTTTGCCTCCACTTGACCTTCGGACATCCAAACTCATTGCACTGTATGGGTCTGATGAAGGTACTCAGAGCCCTCATCCGTGTGCCTCAGTTACATTTTCCAGGCGACCCTCCAAAACTTACTTTAGGAATCATGAACACAAGCACTTTTCAAAACATTTGTGTATTAGTAACAGGTTGTTCTGTATAGCCTAATGCTGGATTACTAAGAATTTGAAAAATAATTCTACTCTTCCTCTCCTACATTGCAATTAGACTCTCTGAACTTAGGTCTTACTCTGAGTATGAGCAAAGATGATATCAGGAAGGATACAAGGTCAAACAGTACACAGAGAGAAGCGTAAATGGAGGTGTTTGTTGTGGTGGTTATATTTTCTTGGTGTCAGTGTTTCAAAGTATCAGATACAGTAAACCAACATTTCCCAGCAGTAGTTTATAAGTCTCGCTGTATACGCTCCAGTGTCCTTGTGACATTCGGTCTTCTCTTTAATTACAAGCAGATGTGAAGATTGAAATATCATGCCTGATAAAGTAAGTAATATGGAAAGTCATTCAGAGGATTACAGCTCATTTTCTAAGACAGGACAAAGGCAGAGCAAATCACCCTGAGAGGAAGTCCTTTTTATTTAGCTGTGGAAATGTTCACCATGGATATATTTCTTATTTAGTACGTCGTATTGACCTTGATGAAATGCATTCTCTTTCTGATCATACCTTAGCAATAAAACAGAAATAGGAAACCACTACCAGGTCCCAGGGGGAGCTGGATGTCAAATCCACAAAGCTGAACTTAGAAGTGTTTTAACAGGTTAAAAATAAAAGATCACAGAAACCACATGGACCACAAACGAAAAAGAAGCTTGTTTACAAGGTCAATTCAAAGTTTAGTCAAATGAATGACTTGTATCTGAAATAGAATTGTGCCAGACACATCCAAGGACAATGCTTCCATGGAGAGTGGGGTGGGCTACAGTTAAAAAGAGCTTACTTTCACCAGCCTCAAAACACACTTTCTGTCATATATCTCCACAAACATGTGAATACATGTGGAAAAGTGTGTGCATGGTGGGCATGTTGGGGGTGCCTTGCACACTTATGTGGAAGCAGGTATGTATGCGAACATTAGTACTATTTGCACTTTTCTCTGTTGTTTATCTATATAATATTTTTAAAAATCCATTTCCTTTATTATTTTCAATAAATAAATATAGCTTCAATAAATAAATAAAGCTTCAAGCTTGTGTATTCTTAACAAACTGATTTCTTCCTTCACCATCAACTTTGTTCTCGCATCCTCTTAAGGTGCCGTCACTTGTCACTCTTGTCATGTCACTCGTGGATGGCTTGACGTATAGTAGGTATTCTGTTGAAAGCTTGACACCGTTCCCTTGGGTAACAATCATGGCATTGCTATGCTATGGGTGATTTGAATTTTTTTTAAGTTGAGAAAACAGTCTTAGGGGATGAAGGAACTTGATCAAAAAGAACATCAAGGACTCAACCCAAAATGCATTTTATTTTAAAAAGTTATCTTTTAGCAAAAAGGAAGAACAAGTTTTGGAATATTTAAGAGTTGTTCTGACTAAAGATGGGGAATCCTCAAAAATAATCTACCTTTGTTATTTTAAAATGAAATGGATAAAGTGAATTAGCTACTTAATTAATTTTAAATAAAATTTACAAAAGATATAGTTAATAATAAATTGCCAGTTACTGGGTGCAGTGGTGCGTGTTTGTAATTCTAGCAGTTTGGAGCCAACTCAAAAAAGAAAGGAAACAAAAGGAAAGGAAGGGGAAAGAAAGAAGAAAGGAAGGGAGATAGGAAGAGAAAGAAAAAAATCCAGAGGCAATTAAACAAAGAGACAAACTGATGCGCAACACTGATGATGTGAGTTCATTTCTGAAAGTGACAGGTAAGGAAAGAAGCAGCGGATTTGTCTTGTGTTGGTCTTGCTCAGCGCTGCCTGGTATCATGGCTGGGTATCAGTAGCCATGTGGAGCAATGCCTCCAGGGCTAGTATTTCCTTTTTCTCATTAAGAGAGGATTGAAACAGTGACTCAGAACAGTGATGTGAAGCAAAGAGCTCACCTTGTCTTTAGGACAGTTTGTGGTCCCAGAACACAAGGAGGATCTCGGGACATCACTGAAGACAAGACAGGGATAGGACTCAGCTCCTCCCTCCTCCACAGACAGTCATCAAGGAATGATCAGTTCTGAGGAACGGTGAGCCTGGACCCTCATGCTGGGCTGGGAATGAGCATTCTGAATATTGGATGTCTAATAGTTGTGGGGAGTAGAATATCAACAGACTTAGGGTACTCTCACCTTTAAGAAAAACCAAAACCAGGAATGGAAATTCAGGGAAACCTGTTTTCATTTTACTTTAAGAACTGTTTCTGATTTTTGTAATGCTTTTAAGGGATTACTATGTAAATATCCCAAAGACCCAGGGAGAAAGGCTTCTAGGGCTTCACAGAGAGCTACTATCGGAAGTGTAGCCCCAAGAGTGGATCCACTCTGACACCTTCTGAGAAGTAGTCCCTTCAAAGGACAAAGGAGATAGTCTTTCCCAAATGACCGGGATGTAATACCCTCCTTGGGCAGAAACTTTCAGCTCTTGGTGGGCAGCTTCCCAAATTTCCCAATGATGGATCTCACTAAGTCAATTGGCTGTACTGATAATTAATTAAAGAGCTTTTTAAATCCCCATTGAAAAGATCAGATTGCCCACAGTTTTTCATGACCGAGTGCTTAGTATGTCATCTCCAGGAACAGCTTGTTCTTGGTGGGCCGGTTGTGTCCAGGTTCAGATGTGGTTTTCCCCCCGCACAGCAGGTTGTAAATACTGAGTCAATTTAATGGTTACTCTACTACTATTTTTGATAAACATCCACCCTAAGCATCCCAGAAGTCACACAGGATAGGAGGAAGGAAAAGACCCATGTTTGTCACATTTTCATCAAAATAACACAAGCAGCAGAGTGAACTTCTGAAAATTGCTAAAGAACATGGGAGGATCTAGTTTCAAGGCTAAAAATGCTTGATTGTGTCCCTGCAATCTCTTCTCCACACACAGCATTTAAAATTCTTCCTTGGGGTTCTGTGGATCATTAATAAGGCACGTATCAGTAAACCAGAAGTGCCCAAATATTGCTCCTGTCTACACATCTGAAATGGATGAAAGCTCACACACACTCTTTTCCAAAAATATTTACAAGCTTGCCTTCTGTTGAATTTAAATGACATTTTTCTTACATTTTATCAATATATTTCCTTTTTTTTTTCCTTCAAGGTAGGCGATCTTTCCTCATTTCTCTTCTCAGGAAGTCTCAGAACTTTGGTGAAAGTTGATCTTGCATGTGCGTGTGTGTGTGTGTGTGTGTGTGTGTGACTAGGGAAAGAACCAAGAACTAGTCTCCCAAAGTACAGTGCATGTTTTATTTGGCAAATGTCGTGTAGGAGTTGGACAGATTCTCTCAGTCAAGACAGAGACTATCTCAAATTGTAAATATCTCCTCTTCTTCCCTCCCTCCTTCCTTCCTCCCATCCTTCCTCCTCTGCTATTCTTCCTTCTTGTTTTGTAATGAACAAAATCCTCATGACATTTTCACCATAATTCTTATTAATGTTTTTTTCAGATCTGGATAAAATGGAATATATACACATATACTCAAAAATATCTAGTCAGAAGGAGATTCCTAGTAGAAATGATTGGCCAACATTGTATTTAAATTCCCACATAGTCTGGAAAATTAGCTTCAATCTTTGTCTTTGCCCAGCACACTGGCATTGTTTGAGTACCTGGGTGGATCAGGAGTGACCCCGTATTACATTTTCCCTTTACCCCAAGAAGATTCTTCATTACAACCATGTAGGAAATTTTTAGCAAGGTTGATAGAAATGTTATTAAGATACTGTTGTTTAAAGCTTTAATCTAAAATCTTGAAGCGTTCTAGTAAATCACTGATAAAGAAAACACTTGTACATTATTTTTATGAGAAAACAAAGCAAAACAATCTTCATTCTAGAAATAGCCAGTGGTATCAGAAAGTTTCCATTGACAGTCACTTCCCTAGGCACAGACAGTCCCATCCTGTCTGCTGTCAGTGGATAGAAGACTGTTGCGTGCCTTCAGGACTCTTGCTTTAAAAATGTTAAAGAAAGATACCATCTTCATAGAGGCCTGTTCTTGTTTTCCAAGTTTCATAATGGATTGTTTGGTAAGAAATGCACAGAAGTGAGTAAAATTTTTGGCATTAAATTTTCAAATATGAACAATAGACAATGCTCAAAGGTTTGCTTGCACTTGTTTCTGGACAACATTCCTCAAAATTCATCATAATGTAATTGGCTAGACAAAATCATACCAAACAAAACAAAATATATCACCTTTGAAAACAATTCTACCCCATGTGGAATAGGCTTGGGGGTCTTGCAGAGGTGGCACCCTTCCCCACACAGCCTGCTCAGCCTCACCAGGAAGTGGCATTTCCAACCTGTTCTCCATGTTCAAATATTAAAAATTAAATGCATATTTTATATTAGAATATCAAAAATTTTTCAATGGAACTTCTGAATCATGCCCTGGGCCAGGAATGTTTCCCACCCCCTGTTAGCTATTAATACAGTTTTAAAAGCTCTCCAGGAAATTTCCTGTGCAATAAGAATTGAGGACCCTTTCAGACTGGCCTAAGTGAATCTAGCTCTCTGCAGGAATGAGTTATCAAGAAAGTTCTAATGAACCAGGAAAGTTAATTGTACTTGATTCAATGCAGATGCCAAATATCCACCTGTGCCCAGCTTTCTCAGAAAGTGATAAAAGAGGGTATATATTCAAAGTTTTCTGAAACTATCTCTGAAGAAAATGGCTAGATGTCTCAGTATATAAAACATGAATACCGATGCTCATTCTCACTGATTTACGATGGAAACTGCTATATTGATCTGTGGCATTCACAGGGAAGAAGTTGATTATAGTTTGACACATTGCTCAGAAAATTCCCCTGCTGAGCTTCTGACTGAAATGTCATCCTAAGCAAATAAGGAACATGTCATTCCAGCCAGGAATCCAATCCACCTGCTCAAGCCTATAGAGGGGGGAAAGTCAGACATCTTTGTCTGTATCAAGGCTAGGGGTACAGACACACTGGCCTGCACAGTCCTGGGGAGTGGGGCAACAAGAGGCAGAAGTGAGCAGGTGAAGGACAATGTGACCCACTAGAGACCTGGCACAGGATGGGAGAGAAGGGGCTCTTCAGTAAAAGGCACATGTGTTTTTGTACCTATGTATGGTTTTTAATGTCTTCCCTCTAGGATTACTTTTAAAACTAAAAATATCCAAGCACTCATCTCGTTGTCCACCTGGACCAATGAAGTCAGTATCTTTGTGAACAAGACCTGTGGCATCCTGTATGTTTGCAAAACTCTGAGTCTAAAAGACATGCAGTCCTTAGAGGCAACTCTTGCAATGCCAGTTTCAGGAAGGATGGGGGAAATAAAAAAATTGATAGTTTCATTTCTCTGAATTCATCCTGACCTTCAATTGTTAAGAGTCAGAGCAGCTCTAGCCCAGGGACCATGGGTAGATAGAGGACACGACAGAGACAGGACTGGGAGTCACTCTGCTGACCTAATTCACTATTGTCCATACTACTATCAGGTCCTTTGTAAAATTAGAGAAATCATTTTCATGAACTTACTCTGTTCTGTGGAAGTAAGTACTGCTTCTTCTCTATGGGGAGGGGGCACTGTGATGATTAGGTTTTGTTATCGACTTGATCTTTTTATCTCTGAGGATGTTTACAGGAAAGTAGCATCTCAGTGGGGGCAGGATGTAAGGAAGCTCGGGGAAGCTAGGAATGAATATCCCTTCCTGGGAGGACAGGAAGGAAATTCCAGAGTCTCAGGAAGTCAGCAAGTCTGAGATAGAGTTGTAAGACACTGCCCTAACTCTGTATAAAGGGGAAAGAAATCTCTAACCCTGCCTCCCTGCTTGCCTGCCTTCCTGACTGCTGGTGCTTGTCATGCATCTGTTTGTTGGCATTAGAATGCCTCAGCCTTCCAGCCTGGACTGAAGACCAGCGGCTCCCCAGGAAGTCTTTAGGCCTTCAGTGCTGGATTGGGACTGCTGAGGCATCCAGTCACATGGAGTGAGCAGTGTCCAGTTCCCTGACTTTTGAGCTCGCAGACTGCTATTGTGGGACTGCCATGAGCTAATACAATAAATTCCCTTTTTGTTTACTACAATTCATTCTGTTGGTTCTTTTCCTTTAGAGAATCCTGACTAATACACGCTCTAATAGGAAATTATGTCTTTCTGCATCTTGAATGAAGAGATATTCTACATTCTAAAGGAACTGTGTTCCAACACAACAAACAAAAACAATTACTTGTGACTCAGAATAAATGCTCCTTAAAAGGGAATGTAATGCATGGTAATTGGGTTCTCAGGTCAAATAATGAGCAACTTAAATGAAAAATATTCCTAGGGGTGTGATCTCATATGACTATCACCAAAATAGCAGTTTGTCAAGTCAGAAAGGCTTGACTGCTAAGTTCAGCGTTCTCTCTCTCTCTCTCTCTCTCTCTCTCTCTCTCTCTCTCTCTCTCTCTCTCTTCTATCTCTCTCTCACCCTCTGTCTCTCTAATTAATCATGTGCCCTTGTGCTTTTTCCAAAATTTTATTTCCTCTCCACCACTCATACCAGAACGATATTTTAGGGTAATGATATCAAGGTAAATAGCACATGCATTAGTGCATAACTTGATAAGTCATTTCATTTAAATTTACTCTAAAGGGTGGGAAAACTTCTCCCTTTTATTTTGCAGAAATATTTTTTATGAGAGAGAGAGAGAGAAAGAGAGAGAGAGATTAACCACAAACATTCCCTTCCTAGAAAAATCACATCCATCCTGACAAAAGCTAATTTCTTTACTTAAATTCTGTTGAGTATATCCAATGCATGAGGTTCAACATGTATAGTAGCAACTTAGTTATTTTTTAATCTCAAAACTAACTCAAGTTATTTCTGAGGATGCTCAGTATTTCAGTAGCAAACACGGTGCCACAATAACCATCCAGATTATGGGTCTGTCTGATAGATGTATTAGAGGAGAGGAAAATGTGTTCCTAAGGATGACAGATGACAAAGAAGTTTAGAGGACATATCTTTATGGCTTTTAAAGTGACAAGTGTCTCCATAAATTAATGGGGAGTTAAGCCATATAGAACAAAAGTAATCTGCCATATGACATAAGGCATGAGAACCATGGTTGTAGCCATCTGTGGAGGAGGGAACCTTGCACCACATGGAAGACTTTGTCAGATGAAAGGAAAGAGAAACAACAGCTGAAGCAACATGAAGAGAAACAAAACCAGAGGCAGGAGGTCATGAGAGCACATCTTCAACTCTTATAACTTCTGCCTTCTGGACTGTGGCTTTCCTTTGAATTCATAAAATACAAAGCAGAAAAATGTTAACTTTAATTTCTTACAAAAACATGTTTCTTTTCTTTAGCCACCTGCTAGTGGCTGATGACAAAAGCTGTGTGAAGTATGAGTCAGTACCTAAGTTTCTGTATAGGGTTCTCTGTTCTTTTAACTCAGAGATGTATTCATCTTTCTAGTTCTCCCATCTAGTCTGTGATATGTAATGAGGATCTACTAAGTTCAGGTGATGTTGAAATCTTTGGAGAGAGAGCAGTGAGAAAGAGAAAATGATATTCCCATTTTTCATAAGGAAAAAGATAATAAACAAATATAACACTATTCCTGAGATGAAGGCTTATTAGAAGTATAAGACAGGGTAGAGAACTATAGTGAAGGGAAAACACATGGCTCTTGTAGACAAAATGGGCCTGGTCAGAAGAGGGTATGTGAGTAATGTTTTGAGGGAAGAGAAGGAACTAGCTTTTGGGAAATCTGGGAGGAGGATGTTCCAGGTATAGAAGTGTTCTCTAGCCAAGGCCCTGTGGCAGGAATAAGCTTTTCTTATTGGAAGAAAAGAAAGACATTTGAATGAAATAAGGTGAGAATATTAGATGAGTTCTGAAAGGTAAGTAGAGTCATTCTGACCTCAGTAAGGAGTGTTTAAAGAGAAAACATTATAAAGCTCAAAGCAAGGAACTGACATGAAAATATTTTTGTTCCACTAACAACCATGGAACCTGGAGTGCAATATCAGGGATCAGATGTGTTCTGCTATCTGAAATAACTAAAGGACAAAACAGGTTACGAAACAACAGTTCTTTAAAACCAGAACTAACACACAGCCTGTTTCCAACAGCTAGAGACAATACGAAGAGTCTTGTAACAATTGTGGGGGGATATGAGCCAAATATTAGTGCCAGTGTGATTCTAATAAAGCTTAATAGGAAGACTCAGCGAGCATATGCTGAGTACCAGCATAAATCTCAAGACAATGTATGGGAATACGAACATATCCAGCACCCAACAAGGCACAATGTCTGGCATCATAAATTCATCAATGAAATAAGAAAGTAATTAGAAAATCAATCTATAAACTAGTCATTTGGAAATGACCTTGCACTAAAATTGTACTCTGCAGATCTGTCAAGAACCCTAAATTAACTGTAGGTGACTTTCAATTTCTAGGTTTGCTGTCCCATCTTTTGGGCAAAGTTTATTGTTTTCATATCTAATGTTTAGTGATTACTTGGGAGTGTGTGTGTGGAGGGGATTAGAGAAGAACATATGTGTGCAAACAAATGAAATAAATCTTCAGCATTTGAATCTAAGTCTTCCCAACTGGTAGCAATTCATGGTCAGCCAATATCTCAAGCTTTAGAGAAAAAAGATCCTGTCTAGGATGACTGGAGGCCAGCACCTGGTCTGGGCAGTGTAATGCGCAGATAGTAGCTCATCATATACTGTCATCCTTGCCCGTTCTCGCTTTGTCTCTGTTACAAGGTCTCAGCAATTCATGGAACTTAGGCTCTTGCCCTTTCCACTTTCTACCTGTCATCCTTTCTGCTTCTGGGAAAAGAACCATTTCCGTAGCCCTAACACTTTAAAGAGACATGTGTTATATGACTGGAGGAACTGTAGATGCTTTCTGATGGGCAGAAAAGATACAGAAGAAACAAAGTTAACTAAAATTGTGATGATGCAGTCAAGTTTTAAATATGACGGATGTTGCGGTCAGCTTTCTAGTTGCTGCGCAGAAAGAACCC
>PVHP010013122.1:0-41558 GCA_004024765.1 Zapus hudsonius | reverse complement strand
AAAAAAAAAAGTATTTTAGCTAGGGGGCTGAGGTTATAGCTCAGTTGGTAGAGTGCTTGACTAGCAGGCATAAATCATGGTGGCCCACACCTATAATCCCATTAAGGCAAGAGGATCAGGGGTTCAAAGTCATCCTGATAACATAGAATCCAAGGCAATTCATGAAGCCCTGTCTCCAAAAAAAAAATCAAAAAGAGGTGATGGCTGGAGAGATAGCTCAGTGGCTGAGCAAGAAGTTCAGGTCCCCAACACCTATGTGCACATGCACCTACACACATGCAAACATACATATCTGCATGTACCCATGCCACACACATACAAGTTTAGTAAGTATGCTTCCATTTTTTTTTTTTTTTTTTTTGGTTTTTCAAGATCCTCCTACCTCTGCCTCCCGAGTGCTGGGATTAAAGGCGTGTGCCACCACGCCCGGCTATGCTTCCATTTTTATTTCTCTCTCTCTCTGTTTTTGTGGAGACAGGGTCATTGTATCCTTCCTGAATGCAAAGACACTCTACCAACAGAGCTTTATCTCCAGCCCAGTGGCCCAGTTTTCTTGTGATAATAAATTGGTATAGAGGATGAGGTCCCTGCACACAGTATGAGACTAGAAGAGCAAATTACAGAAGGACTCTCAGCTCACTCATGACCCTATTTATTGCAAATATGTTCAGAGCATTGCTGACTGACTTTAGATACTGGGTCTGGTGCATGCCAAGCAGGCGTTCTACCTCTGATCTGCACCCCAGCAGCTCTTAGAAATTTTACTTAAAAAAAATTTTTTTTGTTGTTTTTTGAAGTAGGGTCCCACTCTAGCTCAGGATGACCTGGAACTCACTCTGTAGTCCTAGGCTGGCACTGAACTCACCATGATCCCCCTACTTCTGAGTGCTGAGTTTCAAGACATAAGCCACCGCGCTCTGCTTACTTATGAATTTGAAAGACTTCGTTATTTTCTAAAAACTGAGAAAAGACAATGGTAAGATAGTTTCCTTTCATGTGAGCTTAGGAGAAATGGCACCATGGAGCCTGCCCATGGTTCTGGTGTTAAATAACCCCTATGAATCGGCTCTTTAATTCCTGCTGAAGTAGGTCATCTTGAATACTTAAGTTCAGCCTCCCACTGCATCTCTACTTCAAGGTGTATCTTCATTTTCCACAGTTCCCGTATTGCTGTCTGCTTTTGTTGTCTTAATTTTGAGATCCTCATGGCCCCCTATCAAGTGAAGTTTCTCCACCACTCCTCCTATTCAAAATCTTGCAAGATGGGCAAGATCGGTGAACACACCTGAGACTTTGTGAAGAACAGGTATCTGTATTTCAGGTGTCTTCCTTCTTTAATTACCACTGAAGTACTAAACAGGAGCCTAGAGTCTGCATAAAGTATTAGCTATGTGAGACAAAGGGTTGCTTAATCTCTCGGAGTCTTAGCTTTCCTCTGTGAAGCATGTGGGTGATCATGCAATGCAGAGGCACTGGGAGAATTATGCAGGATGTGCGCAAGGCAGTGGTCAAGCACTAAGTGCTTGATAAGTGGTGGCTACAGTCAGCTCACTACCTTAATGACAACCTTCAAGTTTGCAAAATATCCAACTGCCTGAAATGCCTTAGCAGGAAACAAGTCAAGCCATGGCTAAGCACACGCCTAGTACACAGCAGTTTCCCAAATAGGCACTCCATTGTGACGTCTGCCTTCTTAAAAACATTTAGTCTTTTTCATGTGTGTATGAATGAGAGAGCACCAGGGCCACCACCTTGTGGGTCTGGCATATGTGGGTCCTGGGGAATTGAACCCCGGGGCCTTAGGCACTGGAGGCAAGTGCCTTAACCGCTGAATGCTCGGTTTTTGAACCGAGGTGTGAGCCACAGACACTGAGCTAGAATGGGTGACACAGCGACACCAAGTGGCCAAATGAAGAACAATCTACTTGTCCCAAATGGGAATTAGGATAATCCCAGTTTAACCCAGGATGGGGCTCAGAATGTAGTTAAGTTAGGTCCACTCTAAAGTAATATTGGATGGCTTATGCTCTCAAATTAAAATAAAATAAAAGGACAAAAGTGGCTGTGGTCCACACCTGAAAGGCAGAGTGTGTGCCTAACATACATGAGACCCTAAATTGATTCCCAGCACCACAGTAAATAAACAAGACAAAGTCTAGCCAAGCTAGCCTGAATGACAGGGAGATCCTACCTCAAAGCAAAAACAAACAACAGAAAAAGGCTAGTCTCACCAAGTTTTCAAGTGCTGTGTCCTCAAGTCGTGGAAGAGTTACAGGAAAACCTTAGCAATTCTTACTTAGCTCAGGTATTTTTCTTGGTGGACTCTGACCTTGAAGATATAGAAAAGGTACAAAAGATACAACTGAGACTGTCGACTCAACTTTATACTATCTATTATGATTTGGAGATAAAACGTCCCCTAACACCCATGTGATTGAGCACCTGGTAACCAGTTCCTGGTGCTGTTCAGAGAGGTTGTGGAACCTTTGGGAGTTGGGACCTAGCTGGAGGAAAGTAGATTTCTAGGGGGGGAGGGGCCTGGCTCTCTTCCTGCCCCATTGATGCTACCTGGTCCCTAGAGTTAAGAATGAGCTGATTCACACTCCTGCTGCCATGCCTTCCATGCCATGACGGGCTGTACTCTCAAACCTTGAGTCAAAATAATCCTTGTCAGGTATTTAACACAGCAGTGAGAAAAGTCACTAATACACAAAGGAAAAATATCTTTCAGGGCTGGAGAGATGGCTCAGTGGTTAAGGAGCATGCCTCTGGAGTCTAAGGACCCAGGTTCAATTCCCCAGGACCCACATAAGCCAGATGCACAAAAGTGGCTAAAGGCCCTGGCGCACCCATTCTCTCTCTCCCTCTCTGCTTGCAAATAAATAAATAAAATATATTTTTAAAAAAGAAAAATATCTGGCACACCTTCCTGCTGCTGTTTGCAGTGCTGTGGCAGAGGTGATGTCCAGCCCTCTGCTCATGCCATCGTTTTCCCTGCCAGAATGGAGTCTCCCCTTGAGTCCGTAAGCCAAATAAACCCATTCCTCAAAAAAAAGAAAAAATAAATAAAATAAAAAGAAAAATATCTTTCAATCACTAAGGATATTGATGTTGCAAATAGCGGTGAGTAGAAAAATTAATATATATGTAGGATTTATACCCCTCTTTTATGGAGACAGGGTTTCTAGCTCAGGTTGGCCTTGAACTCCCTATGCTGCCAAGGATGGCTCTGAAATAATCCTGCTGATTCAGAGGGTTTTTTTTTTTTTTTGAGACAGGGTCTTGCATTATGAGCCCAGGCTATCCTGGGATTCACTATGTACTTGATCTCAAACTTTCAGCAATCCTCCTGCCTCAGCCTCAGTGCTAGGATAACAGGTGAGCCATCCTACCTGTGGGATTTGGACTGTGAGGCTCTACCGTCATACTAAGGTTTGGGCCCTGCCCAAGATAACCATCTATGGTCTAGGCAGTGCTCATTCTTTGCATTTGCTAGTCACTTTCCTACAGCATTCCTGGTCACTTCAGACAGCTGTCAAGCCATCAGGATCAACATGCATGTGACACGAACTAAATTCACTCATTAGGATGGAACATGAGTGCTTCGACACCGGACTTGCTCCCATGCCAGAAAGAAAACACTGACTTATTCCATCCACTTGTCATGACTCCTCAGTAGTACTCCCAGGATGATCAAATGCCCTTTGCGAACACAGAAGCAATTTTTGGAGATGGAGGGTCCCATGTTGCACCTGAGTTTTACAGCTTAAGCACCAATGCTTGGTTCACATCTTTTCTGATGGGGTGTCTTGCTCAAATGACCCCTTTATTCTTGGTGCTTGTGGAGACTATGGACAAGACACTTTCAACTTCCCAGTTTCTAAGGAGGAACTGGGTTTCAATACCTTGAGTACCTGATATATCAGTAACTGTGAAGGCCTCTAGAGCAATGATGAAGACTAATGTGGGGCCGAGCATAGTTCAGTGGCATTGCATGCCCTAGACTCCATCCCCAGCATCATGAAGAAAAAAAAAGTAACAAGAATAAATTCAGCCAATGTTTCAGAGCTTATTATTGTGGTTGATGTTAATAAGTAGCTAGTTAGATGCTTTAAAAAATTTTTTTTGAGACAGTCTCACACTGTAGCACAGGTTGGCCTAGAGCTCACAATATAACCTAGTCTGCTGGCCTTGAACTTCTAGCAATCCTCCTACTTCATTCTCCTGTGTCTGGGGATTACAGGTGTAAGCCACCACACCTAGCTAGACAGGGTTAAGATGGTCAGATAAAGCTCATTTATTTTTTGGTATTGGAGATTGAACCTAGTGAAGCCAGGTGGTTGCTTATTTATTTAATTGGTACTGGCGACTGGACCTAGGGCCTTATGCATTCTAGACAAGCACTCTACCATTGAGCCAGCTCTCTTCTTGTTTTGCATTTTGAAATAGGGTCTCATAAGTTGTCTAGGATGCATTGAACTTACTCTGTAGCTCAGGTGGGTCTTGAACTTGTGGTCCTCCTGTCTCAGCCTCCTGAGTCATTGGCCTTACAGGCCTGTACCACTGGGCCCAGTAAAAGTATGGTTTTGAACTTCTGTAAGACCAGCTGGCTTCAACTGTTTTCTTTTATGGTCACTGTGAAAATTTGGACCAAAGGAACCTGAGTGGCAGAGTTTCTGGTGAATTAACCCTAGGGCTGAGGCTCTTTGTTATCAGGGAGCAGGTCCTTTCATGGCTCCTACAGGTCAAGTGGCCCACATGGCCATGCACATTTGGTTAGAATTTGCCAGAAAGCTTTGCACATTATAATACAAGTTCATTCATTAATTCTATTATTTCCCTAGAAATAATTTTTTTTTGGGGGGGGGGTTTGAGGTAGGGTCTTACTCCAGCCCAGGCTGACCTGAAACTCACTATCTTGTCTCAGGGTAGACTCAAACTCATGGCGATCCTCCTACTTCTGCCTCCCAAGTGCTGGGATTAAAGACATGAGCCATCACACCCAGTTTAGAAATGATTTTTTTTTTTCGAGGTAGGGTCTCGCTCTAGCCCAGGCTGACCTGGAATTCACTTTGTAGTCTCAGGGTGGCCTTGAACTCAAGGTGATCCTCCTACCTCTGCCTCCCGAGTGAGTGCTGGGATTAAAGGCGTGTGCCACCACGCCCAGCTAGAAATGATTTTTTTTTCTACAATAAAACAGATTATCTTCTGCTGGGCCAGGAGGTCAGCTGAAACTACAGAGTGAGTTCCAGGTCAGCCTGGGCTGGAGTGAGACCCTACGACAAACAAACAAACAAAAACAATAAAAACCCCAGATGTCTTCAGCTCACTGGAGGCTGGTCACTCCCATGCAGTCCAGCCTCTAGGCTCTTGCACATGGTGGGCAAGTGCTCTCCCACTGAGCCACATCCCAAGCCCCCTCCTTTATAGAGTAACACCGTTTCCCTTCATAGATCCCTGAGTTCTGCCCCAGGTACTATGGTCCATTGCTGCAGAGGAAGCTGAAGAGCCTCTCTGTGCCTCACTATCTTTACTAAGAACCAGTGTTCACATGGGCACTAATTTGGGAGGCTACAAAATACAGTGAGGAGGGCAAGGGGCAGGCACGTGTGAAGCTTACACCTGAATCTCAGATTCTTTTGCTCACAATGGCTACCACTGACCGAGTGTTCTGCTTTCTGCTAGTATCTGAGGAAAATGCTTATATAGGTTAACTGATTTAGATCTCCTAACCCTCTCCTCCACTTTGTTCACCAGACTGGAACTATAAAAAAAAGTCTCCACTTCCTGATTTTACACCATGTAGTTGTAAAGATCAGATTAAAACTCAAAGGATGCCCATGTCCCAACAAATAACCCCACCACCCTAGCCATGCTGTGCCAGTAACCCTAATGACTCAGTTGATTGCCAAAGGGGGCGGGGGTGGGAGGGTATGAAAGTTGGAGGGAGGAGGAGGACTAGTTAGCTGGAATGGGACAGTGACAAGAGAAGGTAATGGGAATATGATATATATATATATACATATATATAAATATATATACACATATATATGAAATTGTCAAAGCAATTTTTTAAAAACTCAAAGGAGGGTTAGGGGAGTAGCTTAGTGGTACAGCTCTCGTTGAGCGTATGTGAGGAGGAAAGTCCAGCCAAACTCTTGGTTTGGAGGGGTTATACTAGATAGTGAGAAAAGCGGTATGCAGAGGAATGTGGGTAATACTAGTTCCTGAAGGCAGATCTACCCCAGGCTGGGGAGCGGCCCAATGGGAGAGCACTTAGCTAGCATGTAGGAAGCCCTGGGTTCTATTCTTAGTACCAAAAATAAAGTTAAATATCAAAGGAGACTCATGTTTGGACTCTTTGTCCAAACAAAGAAAAGGAGCAACCTCGCTTGCTCGGTGGGTATTTTATGTCGGGGCGGGGGGGGGGGTAACTATATACATCTGGGCAGAGATAATAAGAGCCCTCTAAAGCAGCTGGCCCTGGTTTGTCCATGTGTCCCGCTGCTCCAGAGGTCTGTCTCCCTTGATGGAGAAGTGACGGCAGCAGCTGCAATTTCTGGTTCCTGTTTGGAGGGCAGTGCACCATGCACTTGGCCCTAAGTTATAGGCAGGAACGGACACTTTGGTCATGGTACAGGAGCTGGTGGACTTCAGAGGAAGGATCCCACTGAAATGTAGGCCCGGAGTCCAGGGAGGCATAGATCCCTTTGCGGTCACTAGTCAGAATGACATGGGACGTCTCTTCACATTAGGGAAGGAGCCTTTCCTGCAAGTACCATTCTGAGCAATACCTGGGCCACCATCAGTTAAGCAAGATCCTTCCACCTTCCACAGGGCCTCCTGGCCAGGGTTATGGGACATTCATTTCCCCCAAAGGACTCCAGAAATAGGATCATCTTCACTTAACCACTACTTTTCCCATGGAGGCCATGGTGGATACAGTTCTGTGTCCCTAAGTCATGACAGTCCTTGCCAGGGGGCAGGAAAAAGCCCTTTTCCTCTCACTGAGAGCAAAGCCCAGTCCTCATACAGCACCAGAGTCTCTTAAATAGGCTTTTCCTTTCCATTTTCTTCTCTTAATTATTTATCATCCATCCATTTATTTATACAAATATAAAATATATTTAGATTTATATAATATAAACTTTTTTTTCTTTTTTGTTTTTGAGACAAGCTTTCATGTAGCCCAGGCTGGCCTTAATTCACTATGTGGCTGAGGATGAATCAAACTCTTGGTCCCCCAGCCCCCACTTCCCAAGTGTGGGATTGCAGGAATGCACCTCCAGGCCTGGTTTGTAGAGTGAAGACTTCTGGGAGGCAGAGAGGTTATTTACAGACATACTGGTCTACGACCTCGGCGCACTTTCTGCACTTGACGAAGCAGCACCAGTGGAACTTGCAATGGCAGCGCTCCACCTGGACGCTCTTGAAGCGGTCGTAGCCGCGGCCGCAGCACATGAGCTCGCAGCCGTCCATGCCCTCCGAGGTCTTGTTACAGAGGCGGCCCTGGGTGCCCAGAGAGCCCGTGGTCTCGTTGTGCAGGCAGTAGTCGGGGCTGGAGTCCACATAGACCAGGTCCTCCGGGGTGGGCTGGTTGAAGCGGCTGTTGACCAGCTCCAGCTTGCCCTGGCGGGTGACGCGCATGGCCGCAGCGCTGTCATACTTCTCCTTCAGTCGGTCTCCTACCTTGCGGAACTCAGCCAGCTGAAGCCAGCAGGTCTTGAGGCTGCAGGACCCTGAGACGCCGTGACATTTGCAGGCGACATCTGCCATCTTATACACAGCCTGAAGGAAGAGAGAGAAAAGAATAAAAAGGAGAATCTCTGGTGGACCAGGTCTAGAAGGTGGACGGAGCAGCCACAAGCCGGTGCCTAGAGAGCTGACTGAGGAAGTGTACCTGTTTCTTAATTCATTCTTTCTCTCTGGTCACAAATAAATTTATTTATTCATTTATTTATTTTTGGTAATAAATTTATTTTTAATAAAAGAAAAAAAAACAAAAAAGAATACACTCATTTCACAAACTGGCATGGTCTTGGTTAGTTAAAAATCCACCCCTGCTCCACCAGCCAGGTGTATGGATGGCACATGCCTCAGGCTGAGGCAGGAGGATTTGTGAGTTGATGCCAGCTTGGGACTACAGAGTGAATTCCAGGTCAGCCTCAGCTAGAGTGAAACCCTGTTTTGAAATAAAGAAAAAGCTGCACCCACCTTACCAAATGCCCCCAAATTGAGTGGTCCCGTTTGAATGGTCTCTTTTCTAGTGTTGTGATTGGGTTGTCAGAAGTCTCCTATAAGACGGTGGTTAACAGCAGTGGACCTTGCAACCTTAAGACGGGACAGCCAGGCCAAATGGGCCAACTGGGGCAATAGTGGCACGTCTATTGTGGGGGAAATCAGTTGCTTTCTAATTGGACTGAAGGCCCACTCCACAGGAGGAAAAGCATGCCTGGTACTGAAGACCTAGTAAAAACCCTACAGTGGGGGAGATCATGAGCCCTGGGGGAGTGACACCGGCTGTTGTCTGGCTAAATGCATATATTATGTCAACCAAACTGCCTTATAAGCACTTTTTTTTTAAATGAGCATACCCAAAGAATAATGCTACTCTCACTTCTGGCTTGAGAAGCTTCTCTTTTTTAGATGGTGGTGACCACTAGGATATTGCAGAAGACACCACAGTGCTGAGAAAAAACAACAGTGGAGTGTTCAGCACTGGGACATCTTTATCACACTTCCCAAGGTTCAATGTCTATTGCGGAAGAGGCGGCATAAAGATTATAAGAGTCAAAGGAAGGGTAGGACTGCTTACAATGCAAACTTCCAGGCACAAAATGGCCTTGATATTCACGATTTTGCAGTGCCTGATAATACCTACATATAATGGGAGGAAAAGATGATGACACTGAAATAAAACAGAGACTAATTGAGAGGGGGAAGAAGCATGGGGAGGGGGAGCGAATCATAATGGTTTATGGTCTATAATTATGGAAGCTATCAATAAAAAATAAAACAAGTCTCTGGCGAGTCATCCTATTTGTAAGCACGACCACCTGACACCCCTCACATTCTGCAGGAAGAGGGTGTCTGTGTGGAGGAAAGAGGTCAGACCTATGCAACAGTCCCAGGTCAGGGGGTCTACCTATAAGGGAATTCATTCTGGTACAGATCAACACCAGATTATCAACAATGTAAAATGTACTTGAGCTTGGGTTATCCCATATCACAATTATAAAGTAAGAGTACTTCAGAAAGCTACTTACAAAGTGCTTTTCAATGGAAGTATATTGATGTATTAGCCCTGGCTGCTGGTCTAAAAGTTCAGATGGCAGGATAAAAATGCACACCTGTGCCTGGCATGGTGGCACATGCTATTAATCCCTATACTGTGGAGGCTGAGATAGGAGGACCACTGAGTTCTAAGCCAAATTCAAAAAGTGGAGCATGTGTCTGGCTTTCATTTGCAGTAGTAAGAGACCCTGGTACATACATATACACACAAATATATATATATCTTAAAGAGAGGGGAGGGGACCAAAAAGGAAAGAAACCCTCAAGTAACCAAGCAGTATCAGCCTGTTGGTCTTTCCTCCAGTATCTGGGAGACAGCTACCAGAAGAAGCTCTTATTGACCAGAGAAGCTTCTAGAAAAGCATGCTCAGGACTTACTCTGTCATATCAGATCCCAGATAACCTGTTGCTATTGTCAGATGTGGTTTTAAAGAGCTAGCCCAGGTATTTCCAATCCTGTAGGGTTCCCTGGAGGTCATTCTGTGCCGCACAGTGGTAACTGACAGCTAAAGAGAGTGTGTGGGGGAGGGGCAGGTATAAAATAGAGGGACAAGAATTCCTAATGGAGGGGTATATGAGACCTCACACCTCCCAAGGTAGCTAATGGTTGCTGGGAGAGTGTCAGACATTGTTGTCAAAGCTACTGGGGAGGCTGAGGCAGGATCCCTTGAACCCTGTTTAAAGGAGATGGTTCGGGGGTAAAAGTGCTTTTTGCTCAAGCATGAGGGTCCTGAGAGGGCCTGAAACTTCTGGTCAATTCCCCAAGACCTACAGCTGGGCATTGGCTACATACATCTGTAGCCTTAGGCCTGTGGTGAGAATCAATAGAGCTTGCGAGAAAACTCAGCTCCATGTTCAGAGACAAGAGTCTCAAGGAACTTAGTGGAAATCCACAGATGAGTGATAAAGGAGGGCCTCCAACATTCTCCTCTGGCCTCTGCGTGCCTGCAAGTGAATCTGCACATACAGGTGCATATATCACCCACACATACTCACATCACATCAGACACACTACACACACAACAAACACTCAGACACAGCTGGGTGTGCTGATACAGGCCTTTGATGTCAGCTGAGGGAAGTCAGCCTGGACTAGAGTGAGACATGGCCTTGAACAAAAACTGAAATAAAAGTGAAACAAAGCATAAAAAGGATCACTAACCCAAGTGACACTCACATGTGTGCCCCGGCACTGGGCTAACTCAATGATGAGGGCAGCAGGTTGGCATGGGGCAGCTTACCCGGCGGCCCGCCTCGTTGTTCTGTAGGTTCATGAGTGCTCGACCCTGCTCCTCTGACCCCTTCACGAAGTTCTTCTCCCGCTCCCGGGCATCCACAAACTCCTTGGCAAAGCGGTATCCATACTCCACGTTGTCCCCGCAGCCACCCCACAGCCAGTCTCGTGGAAGGTCCTTGGGCCGTGCAGCCCGGCTACAGCCACAGGTAGACAGCTCACCTTCCCGGCATGCCCGACTGATGGCATTCACCACACCCGCAGCACTCACGGCATAGGTGAAGGCAGTTTCCCGGCTGCCTGCAAGAGGGAAGGAACCTCGTCAGGCAGGTCACCCTCCTCCTTTCTTTTCCTTCCCTCCAGCCAGTCCTTCCCACTGTACTGATGCTTAGAAACTTTTTACAATGCATCCTTCCTTCTTCATGCCTACCTCAGGCCCTGTGCCACCCCCTCCCTGCCTGGCCCACACTCTAGCCATTAGAGTTTGTAAGACACTCCATTTTTCCTAGAGGAAGCACTAAGCAGAGGGAGAATACACTTGCTGAAATTTATGGACCCCATGGGATAAAATGAGACTTACGAAATCGTGAGATCAGCAGCCCAGCTCTGTATGCATGAATTTCTTCTCCTTCAGACACACTTTCTCTCTCACTCATGAGTTACATATTTACATGTCTTTTTTACAGCTGCCACTATCTAGATACATAGTGGCAGAGGACAAGAATAGGAAATGAACTAGACCAAGAATGTCCAGAATAATACCACTGTTCCTTCTCTCTTTCTTAGGCTCTGGTGCTGCCTTTCAACTCAAAAGCACTGGGGAATCACACCACCACACCTGGTTTGACACTGATCATTTTCCAATCGGAAGCCCAAACCAAGTTCCTTTTGATTTCTGTTGCAATCTGTTCAAAAATTCCCATGACTAGCCCAGCTTAGTGGTGCATGCCTTTAATCCCAGCACTAGGGATGCAGAGGTAGGAGGATCATCATAAGTTTGAGGACTCCTTGAGGATACATAGTGAATTCCAGGTCAGCCTGGGCTAGAGTGAGACCTTACCTACAAAAACCAAATAAATAAAAATAAAATAAGAATAAAAGTTCCCCTGAGGTTGGGTATGGTGGCACACACCTTTAACCCAGCACTCAGGAGGCAGAGGTATGAGGATCACTGTGAGTTCAAGGCGAGGCTGGGACTAGCGTGAATTCTAGGTCAGCCTGGGCTAGAGAGAGACCCCACCTTGAAAAAAAATTCCTATGAAAGCTGGGTGATGGCTCATGTCTTAATCCCAACACTCAGGAGGCTGAGGTAGGGCTGCTGTAAATTTGAGGCCAGTGAGTTCCAGGTTGGCCTGGGCTAGAAGGATACATGTTCTATTCTAATAGGAATGTTACATGGTGCATCAGCTTTGGAAAACAGTCTGGGAGCAACCCAAAGGGTTTATAGAGTTCCTAGATGATCTAGCAATTAACTCCGAAGAATATACTCAAAGGTAGACATGTGTCCACACAAATACTTTCACACGAATGCTCATTGTAGCCTCATTCATAATGGGCAAAAAGTGTAACAACCTTTGCCTCCCAAGTGCTGGGATTAAAGGGGTGTGCCACTACTCCTGGCTTAATCACTTTTGATCTTGTTTTGTTTTGTTTTTCTTTTGAGATGGTCTCTTACTGAACCTGGAGCTCACCAATCTGGCTTGACAAGCTCATCAGTAAGCTCCAGGGATCTGCCTATCTCTGCCTACCCAGTACTGGGATTACAGGCACATGCCACTGTGTCTGGCATTTTACATGGGTGCTAGGGACCTGGACTCTGGGCCTTATGCTTGCATGCATGGCAAGTGTTTTATCCATCTGTCATTTCCCCAGCTCCTGACCTTTTCTTCTTAATGATTCTATCACCAGAATGTTCCTTCTCATATGAAATCAAAATATGCCTCCCTGTAACTTCTGCCTACTGGAGTGTACTGTTGAATCCCCTTCCATTTGACAGCTCTTCAATGTTTGAAAACAAGAAACAAGAAACATGTCTTTTATGCATTCCTTTCCCAAGCTACATTCATCTGATTTCTTCTACCCTTCTTTTGCAAATATGCTGCTGAGCTGAAAAAGCCCACTCTGAATGGCCTTTTAAAATCATGTACCTATAGCTAAATGCAATGCACCACAAACTCTGACACTTGTGGCCTGTCCTGACAGCTTGGGATCTGAAAGTGACCTTGGGCACACTGGTTAATCATTCTGCCTCTGCTGGAGGGGATGTCAATAGACACTGAGCGTGGGTAGCTCTACCTACATGTTCGCTGGTAAGTGTGGTGGGTAGAGACCATTTGCTGAGCTACTGCAGCAGTAAAGACAGCTTACTTGGACGTCAGGGTACATAAGAATGTGAAACATTCAGAATTGAAACTAAAACCATCTCCAGGATGCCAGGCCAACGAGTCATAGCCAAGGAGCAACGTGGCCAGCCCTGGGTTTTCTTACTCCAGGGAAACAGCAGAGCATCACGCCTGCCTTTTCACTTCCGCAGCTGCCCTGCAGCTCCCTTGCAGAGGCTGGGGAAGAACAGGGCACCTTCAAACTGCTCTGTTGCCCTCTAGCGACAACTTTTAGCTGCACTTTCAAGAAGGAAGGAGCCTTGTGAAACTTGCCACTAAGAGCTACAGAAGAAAAGATAGCTCCTTGGGTAGTGTGAGCTTTCAGGGAAACTATAAAAAGAAATGGGGAAAACCAGGCCGACTGGTGTTCCAGTTGGTGACAGAAGCAGGTTAATCAGCAAGCTGTGACTTTTTCACAAGGTCCACCTGCCCTGCATAATCTAGAGCCAAGAGCGTTCACTTCTGCCATCCTCTTTCCTATGGAAAAATGTCAGCTCTTCGTCAGGCAAGTTAGTGACCAACAGCTGCCCCCAATGTAAAGAGTGGGGGACAGCTCAAGAATGTAAAGATAATGGTGGTGGTCAAAATACGAATATATCTAGGCGGGTGTGGAAGCACACACCTTTAATCCCAGCACTTGGGAGGCAGAGGTAGGCTAGCCTGGAGTTACAGAGTGAGTTCCTCGTCAGCCTGGGCTATAGTGAGACCCCGCATAGAAAAAGACCAAGAAAGAAAAATAATAATAAAAAGAATCTGGACTGAGGAGATGGCTTAGCGATTAAAGGCTCTTGCCTATGCTAGTACAAGACCTTACCTCGAAAAACCTATATATATGATATCAATGAGAATAGACTCCAGACAGGCCAGCTCAGGGCTCCCAAAACAGGATGCAAGGAGACAATGGATGATAATGGTCCTGGAACTTCAAGACTCCATCTCCAGGTGAGCATGTGAACAATGTTCTCACCCTTTCCCTTAGTGGGGAAATTTTTTTTTTCTTTTTTTTCTTTTTTCAAGGTAAGGTCTCACTCTAGCCCAGGCTGATCTGGAACTTGGTCTGTAGTCCCAGGCTGGCCTTGAACTCACAGCAATCCTTCTACCTCAGCTAAGTCAGTGCTAGGATTAAAGGTGTGGGTCATCAGACATGGCCAGTGGAGAAATTCCTATGTCTGTGTGCCTGCGTGTGTAGATGCACATGCATGCAGAGGCCAGAAGAGAACAGCAGGTGTCTTCCTCCGTAGTTCTGCTTTATTTCCTTGAGGAGAGCTTCTCACTGAACCTGAAACTGCTGTTTTCTTGGTCAGACTGGCTGATCAGGGAGACCCAACAATCTGCCTGTCTCTGCCTCCCTCAGCACTGGAGTTAACAAAGTTTTTATAAGATTGCTGGGGATCAAACTAGGGTCTTCATGCTTGTACAGCAAGTGCTCTTAATCCCTGAGCCATTATCCTGGTCCCCAAATTCTTGCATCTTTATTATTATTATTTTATTTATTTTTTCAAGGTAAGGTCTCTCTCTAGCCCAGGCTGACCTGAATTCACTATGTAGCCTCAGGGTGGCTTCAAACTCACAGAATCCTACCTCAGCCTCCCAAGTGAGTCACCATGCCTGGTTTCCTGCATCTATAATAGACTGAATTCTGAATAAAATGGACTTCTGAGAAAAGCAAGCCCCTTTCCTAGAAGTGTCACTCTGGGGGAGACTCAGGAGAGAGAGAGAGAGAGAGCACCAGAGGACGAGAACTCTAATGCCCACGGCTGCCAGGGTGGATGAGGTCACTGCTACTCAGCTCAGCCTCTTTCAAGAATGTATTCTTGCTGTCTAGCTTTCTCTAAAGTCATGACTGCTTGACTTGTTGCTGTTAGAAAGACTGTTGCTGGGGTCAAGACCAGAGGAAACTAGACTGTCCTCTGTAACACTTTGAACAAAATAACACGTGACAAGGCATGGCATGCCAAAGCCAGTCTTTCTCAAGGTCCTGGAATTCACTATGTATTCTCAGGATGGCCTCAAACTTATGGTGATCCTCCTCCCTCAGCCTCCCAAGCACTGGGATTAAAGGCATGTGCTACCATGCCTGGGATCTTTCTTTTGAGGCAGGGTCTCACTCTAACACCGGCTGAGCTGAAACTCACTCTGTAGCCTTGACTGACCTGACTCTCACAGGGATCCTCCTACCTCAGCCTCCTGAGTGCTGGGATTAAAGAAGTGCACCACCACACCTAGCTACAAGAACATTTCTTTTTAGATAGCCAGAGCTGATAGGAACCGAAAGTCAGAAAGCTTAAAGTATGCTTTCCCCCATTTTCACTTCTCAATATTGAAAGCAGGGAAAGAGGTTGGAATAAGTGGAATCGGGATCCTTCCAAACAGAGGACTTCAAGATCTCCAACTCCCCAAGGACCCTGCGGTGTTGGAAGGCTTCTTTGGGAAAGCCCCAGCCCCAGTTAACTACAGAAGGTGGGCCAGTAATGGGAGCTGCCTTGGGAGAATGTGAAACAAGGTGAATACCAACACCTTCCTTTTATGGCCCAGGGGAGAAGGGGAGAAGACTCAGTAGAATTAGGGCCGGATTTCTCAATTTCTTGCTAGAGAGGGGAGGATTGCATTTCAAAAGGACCTAAAACAATTAGACTTAAAATCACACCTCCATTTGATCAATAGGTTGGCTATGGAATCTCAGACCAGCAGTGGGAGAGGAGAGGGAGGGGATCCTGAAGGGGTAACCCTCTCAATGAACTCCTTTAGTCTGCCCCTTCCCCCACTTTTATACACATCCTTTTCAAATGAAAAAGCCAGCCCTGTTGGGTTAATGACAGCTGTCACCAATCTGGCCCCAAGTTTTTACCTCTTGTTCAAGAGCCCAAATAGAAGAGGCAATTTTATAGATGTTCAGGACTGCAATTTGGAGTTCTTTCCCCAAGACCCTGAACAGAGTAAAAGGAGGCCCTGCTACACTAAGAGACAAAGGCAGCATGATGGGTGGGTCTTTTAATCCACTCTAACTGGACTCAGATGTTCCATTCCCTCCCAGGATGAGTCACAGCCAGCCAACCAGCCAGGGAGAGGCTGGGAAGCAGAGGCTGCAGGAACAGGCAGTAGTGGTAGAGTTATTACTATATTATCTGAGACACTGCTTCTTTGTAGTTTCCCTCTCCCTTCCAGTAAGCTGCTTCCAAGTCCAGAGAGAGACCAGTGAGGCTTCCATTTGGGCTCTTAATGCACCAGGCATGGTGAAGTGGGATCTGTTTTCAGGAAAGAAGAGTACAAGTCGTGTGGCCAAACCAGGCTCAAGTGTCCTCTTACCTATCTGCATGACTCTGCCAAAGACAGACGTGTTGTCCACGGTGCTGCAGTTCCACCGCCTCTGCCGGAACTGGTGCTGGCACTCCCTGATGCCCGTCTTGGCTCCCTCCCCGATGTAGGCCATGTGTTCCTGGTATAACTGGCACAGCTTTCTCTGGCCTGGGGAAAGCCCAGGAAGCTGGCTGCACACAGGCTGAGCACCAATGATGAACATCTCAGGTCTCTGCACGGGGTTCATAGCTAGCGACCTACAACAGCAATCCAGGAGGGGAGAAGGCCCAGCAGTGAATGTGCCTGTGTGCAGTGCTTCCAACCATTCAACCTAACTAAGCAAGGCTCTCCACATCCAAGGCTCTGAACTAAGGACTTAGAGGAGGAAATGGGCAAAACAGTGCATGCCTTCAAAGGACATGTGGAGGAAAACTGAGGCATGAGCACAAATGATATATGAGATGACACACGCCTCAGACAGATGGTTGCCAAGCTTTTATGAAGAGATGGCCAAGCAGGGTATGGTGGTGCATGCCAGTAATCCTAGCACATGGAGGCCAAAGCAGAATTTCCACAGGTTCAAGGCCAGCCTTGGCTACATTGTGAGACACTACCTCAGGGGAAAAAAACTGAACTGTCCCAATGAATGAAAGCAGGTTAGGCAGGGCAGGTATTCATGGGAGGTTGAGGCAGAAAGATAGAACAGGACAGCACAGGCCTTACTGATGGAGTAGGAATGAGTTCAATTGAGCCAAATACAGAATATATGATGGAATGCAATTCATTTCTTTAAGAGAAGTCCTCTTAATGTCTTTAAGACAGAATTCAGTTCACATATATGATAATATACTCTAACCATTCTCCTTCCCCATTTCCTCAAATATCCCTACCCTGATCAGTTCAGGGACCCCTTTCGCTGCTTATCATCCACTAAATATAACGAAGTGCTGAAGTAAACGAGGAACTTGGAGATTGGCCATTTGAATTTTAAAAAAAACAACAAACAACCAGGCAGGACACAGTCTGTGCTAATTAGGTAGTCATCACCTGCCATTTGGCGATGGAAAGGCCTTAAAAACACAGAAAGAAAGCCACACACGGTCCCACAATGTCTTCCTCTGGCAAACCGACTGATCAAGTAGGAATTTTATTCTCTGCCATCAAAAATACAAACAGACACAGAGACACTGAACATGTATTTGTACACACACTTTTTTGTGATGGGTCTCACTATGTTGCCCAGGTTGGCCTTAACCTTCTGGGCCTTAGCCTCCAGAGTAGATGAGACTATAGCTGTGTGCCACCACACCATTCCTGCATGCTATCAATATTCTTATTGGCTACATAACAATAAGAGTTAAATCTCAATTCTTAGGAATGGGGAAAGGTTCAGGAAGGGAAAACAAAACAAAACAAAACAAAAAAACAAATGTATTCTCATCATGGCACCCTCATCTGCAGGAGTTTTCAGAGGACAGAAGAGGTCCCTGGTATTGCTTGGACAAAGGTATTGCTCCTCTCCACACCTTGCAAAATCAAGGCGGGGAACAGGGAGTCAGATGATGTCTTCTCACTCACCACCAGGAGTTGGCATCTGTCAGCAGCTGGGCCCAGCTGGAGAGCAGAGCCACCGTGAACGGCAACAGCAGGCTGGGCATGGTCGGCCTGAGCCCACCCCAGTGCCTTGGGCCCAACACTTTCCAAAGCGTAACTCCCTGGAAAAGGGGAAAGGAAGAGTCAGTGTACAAATGAATACCATGGAAAGCCCTGCGGTGAGGACTGCAGCGCAGAAAAGATCAAAGGATGAGCTTGGGAGGATCTGAAGGCCAATTCTGCTCCCCAGAGAAACTTGGCCTTTGCCAACCTCTGCTCTCACTGCGTGTTTCCTTACCATAAAGCCCTGAGGATTCTTATGTCAAACTTTGGGATCTCTCTCAGGACCTAACTCTAAAGGAAACAATGAGCTGTGAAGACAGAAAAGAGGGATGAAAACAGACCATTTCAAGGAGAGCATTGCCAGGTATGATTAGGAAGCACACCACCCTTCTTCTAGAACAGCCAGAGACAGGAGAACCATCAGTCCAGTCTTTTTTATCCTCTCAATCCAGTCCAGGGATTCACTTCTCTATCAGGCTCTTTGTAGGAGTTAAAGAACAACAGAAGAATTACATTTGACCACAACCAAACCGAAGTCTGTTCTCTTCTCCAAACCCAAACCCTTGTTTATCAAGGGGAAAGTTGAAGGACTTTTCACTTCTGAGAAATGTAAAAACCGCCCAGGGAAAGCTTTGGTGGACAATCCTCTCCTTCACACTCTGACCCGAGGGCTGCACAAAATGCCTTTGGCAAGAGCAGCACTGGAGACGTTGCCAGATCTGGGCCACAGCTCTTCCATCTTCCAGAGCCCTTGTGGCACCAGGTTCCGCCTTGGCCTTGAGTGAAATACCTCCCTGGAGGCCTTTAACAAACATGGAAAATGTGTGCTAGGCATCCTAGAGCAGTGAAAGAAACACTCCTCCTCCACTTCCACATCTCCAGTGCGTCCCCCCTTCCCAGGACTCTTTGGTACTTCTGACCCTACACACACCCAGCTCAAGCCGCAGGCAGCCCCACCCCCGCTCACCTTACTGGTCCTGTGGTTTGGGGTCTCCAGGCTCTCTGGGAAGGGGCGGCAGGTGCTTTGGAGCATCTGTCTAGGAAATATTTTTAACCTGGGGCCACCAAGACAGGAAGGAGGCTGGAGCAGGACCCAGGAGAGCTGAGACATGCCTGGTCCCCACCCCCTTTGGGTTTGGCTGAGATACCAACAGGCAGGTGTGTGGGGCCAGCAAGGGACAGATCAAAGGAGAGACTTGGGCCTTCGCCTTTGTCATGCAGAGCCATCTCGGAAATGATCCCACTTCCAGCACCCGCCACTAACAGACCTCACGGCCTCCTCCCCCTTCTCAACCCCATAAATCCTCCAGTCCCTCAGGGCAGGAGGTCTGTGAATGCATCTGGAACCGGAGAGATGGAGAACAGATAGGGCTGGCACCAGAAGCTAATAGCTTTATGGAGGGAAGAGGTCTAGGGTGGTGGTGGTGGGGGAGAGGATAGGGAGGACAAAAAAGCTTCAAAGAGACACCCTGTCCAAACATCCCTGGCTCCACCTATACTTACTCCTTCATTGCGGCCCTCCTGTCTCCCTGTAGAGCAAGCTCCCCTACTACCCTGGGCATCCTCAGTCTCCTCACATATGCCCACCACCAGGTAGCTAGCTCAGTTTTCTCCCAACCTTTGGCACTTCCTATCTCTCTAGTCCTCTCCTCAAATCTCCCACCTCACCTTATGATTTCCCCCTTCCAGTATGCTCCTCCTAGGAAATCCTGGCTCTGCAAGTCCTAGGTCCAACCAAGGCCACACTGGGGGCTGAAGTTTCATGCCAAGTCCCCAGCCAATGACTGCTGTGCTTGACTACCCCTGTGACAGGCTGACTAAGGCCAGATTTTCCAAAGGCTGCCAATCCTACCCATCCCTTCCTCAGAAACATAAAGGGAGACACAGCAATTGCTTAAACAGCTCTTACTACCCTTTGTACCACCAAGTTCTTAGTCCACTATAACAAAATTTAAAAACTACCAGCCCTCACCCTCACCCATCAAACTATCAAGTAGAAAACTAGCATGTGTGGTATCCTTCTGCCAGATGGGTGGTACCTGAAACTGAACACATATACTTGTTAGAACCAGGGTCTCTATCTGGTGTGGGGGAGGGGCGCCTAGGGCTGCCACATGCTAACCACAAACTCTACCACTGAGCTCTACCCTCTGGCCAGGGTAGCTAGTAGTGACTAGGAGCTCAGGAGAGAGGAGAAAATGCAAAATTCTCAGTCAGGCCCTTCCACAGGGCCAGAATGAGCTGCTCTGACATGAACTTTGCTCTGGGCTTCTTTATTGTTCATTCAGTCAACAAGCTCATTAATCAATATGCGTTGAGGGCTGGGGATGTGGCTCAGTGGTAGACCATTGTCTAGCATGGTCAAGGCACTGCATTCCATCCCCAGCTCTCTAGTATGTGTGTGTGCTCTGCAGGCACATGCACTGGGGGCCTGCTATGTGCTGCTTAGTGCTCCAAGTACCATAGAAAGGACAGTGGACAAACAAAAGCATACTGCGTTAGGTCCAGTGACCACAAGGAAAAACAAAGTGGGGAAAGAAACAAGAAAGATAAAGGGTGACATTCAACAAAATCAGGGTCCATGGCTGCTATGAGATACCTGCGCATAGCCTACTGTGTGAAGGGGAGACAGGCCGAGGGAGGTCCATCCAGGTGCTCTCAGTGGTATGTTCAAGGATCCCAACTAGGACCTGCTGCCCCACCCTGCATTGAAACCATAGCATGCATTCAAAACCAGGCAATCCAGGCTCTCTTCCTTTTCCTGCTCTCCTCAGTGTTTATTCCTGTTAGAGGGTCGTGTCTATCAAGTCCAAAGTGAAGACCCTGGCAGAGGAGAGAGGAAGGAGCTGAGGTTTAGAGAGAAATATTAGCTCAGTCTTCATAGGAAAACTGATGAAGAAACCATGTCCTTAGCAAGAGGCAGTGTAGCATAGCTGTATTTAATTCAGTGTGGAGTCCTTTGCCGTGCCAGCTGGGTATGCTTTGGTTGCTTCCTCCTCCAAGTCCTGGAAATGACCTTGTTCATGGTTTTCTCTCCACAGGACAGTGCCCAATCTCAGAGGTGCTATATGAATACTTGCTGACTGAGAAAGAGTAAAGCCATTTAGCTCTTAAGGATATAAGAGGCACGATGTGAAGGCCACCCATCAGGGAGACAAGAGTTCTTTTGGCCTCCATGAGAGCTACCCACTCACCAGTGGGAAAGCTGCTTTCTCGTATGTCCATTATTATTATTATTATTATTATTATTATTATTATTATTTTGGTTTTAGCTTAAAATTTTTTAAAAATTTCTTTGTGAGAGGGAGAGATAAAGAATGGGCACGGCAGGGCCTCCTTCCACTGCAAACTCGAGATACACGTGCTACTTTGTGCATCTGGCTTTATGTGGTTCTGGGGAATCAAACCTGGCCCAGTAGGCTTTGCAAGCAAGCACCATTAATTATTCAGCTATCTCTCCATCCCATGGTTTTAGCTTTTGGGGACAGGGTCTCACACTATAGCCTAGGCTTGCCTGAAGCCTGTAGCCAAAGCTAGACTTGAACTTGCAGTGATCCTCCTGACAGCCTCTGGAGTGCTTGGAATCCCCTTGTTTGAATCCCTTTATTTGGGAGTCAATGCTAATGCAGACCTGGGAGATTATAGGTCACTGTTTTTCAAAGACACAGACAGCACACAATTTATAAGAGTCCAGTGCTATACTGCTTGGGAAGCTCGATGGCTGAGGTGTTACTCCCTCAGAGCGTTTAGAAATATGTATTTTATTTATTGATTGACTTGAGAGATGAGAGAGAGAGAGAGAGAGAGAGAGAGAGAAGAGAGAGAGGGGGGTTCACCAGGGCCTCTAACCACTGCAAACGAACTCTAGACACATTTGCCACCTTGTGCATCTGTCTTTAAATGGTAGTCGGTAATTGAATCTGGGTGATTAGGCTTTCCAGGCAAGCGCTTTAACTGCTGAGCTATCTCTCTACCCCCCAGAGGTTTTGGTTCTACTGGGGAACACCTCAAACCCACTCTGAGAGACAGTACACAACATGCCAGAAGAATGCAAGAAACAATTGCTGGGAATGGGATCTGAGTAGGGCATTGAGGATGCATGGGCTTCAAACAGATGGATGTCATGTAACATTGTTGGCCAGAAGGAAAGTTTCAAGAAGAAAGGGAAAAGTATTAGAAGGCTAGAAGAGACATTGTAATGATAGAGGGCTTCAACCATTTCCAGAGTTCTCCAGATTGTTCTTGTTCAGAAAACTTTGAACAACAAATCCCAAGGAGCATTCAGGAGCAATGGGGAAATCCATGATGACATACCCTCTGACTCTGGGGGCAACACTCAATAATGAGGCCAAAGAATCAAGTGCTCAGTCAACCTGGGCACCACCCATCTGACCATGAATTCATGGTTGAGTGAATCTTCTTAGAAAGCCAAGGAGTAGGGCAGCAAAGCTGCTGAGGGATTACAATCTTTCCTTCCAATTCTGCGTGGCCTGTCATTCAATCCTCTTTCTAGATTCAGGCCTGAAACCTTTGAGTTCCTCGCTCTCATTTATCTGCTGTATCAAATCAACTGCCACGGCCTCCTGGAATTCACTGTGTAGTCTCAGGGTGGCCTTGAATTCATGGTAATCCTCCTACCTCTGCCTCCCCAGTGCTGGGATCAAAGGCGTGTCATGGCCTTTTCTTTTTCTTTCTTTTTCTTTTTTCTTTTTTGTTTTTGTTTTTTGAGGTAGGGTCTCGCTCTAGCCCAGGCTGACCTGGAATTCACTATGTAGTCTCAGGGTGGCCTGGAGCTCATGGCAATCCTACCTCTGCCTCATGCCACCACGCCAGGCTCTTTTTTTTTTCCCCCCATGGCCTTTTCACTATGTGCCACCAGAGTATTTCTCCCTCCATGCCTACTGCCATACTCTAAGCAACCACCAGAGCCTGCTAACTGATCTCTTTTCCTTCCGGCATGGCTGTGTCTTTATTAAATGGATTCTCCCAAGTGCAGATCTCTAATTTTCAAGGTCTTTGCAGTTCTAGTTGTCTCCATGTGGTCTGGGGCTAACAGTATTGGCATCACTTAGGAATCAGTGAGAAGCATGAATTGTCAAGCTCCATCCAGATAAAGCTTCGGGCAGAGCAATCTGTTTTAGCAAGCCCTCTGGTGATTCTGAGGCTCAAGAAAATCTGAGAGTCATTTTCATACAGCCATCCACGGTTATATGCAATGAATGCACCAGGTCTTTCTAGTAACACATGCATTTAATGGAAAATTTCCTCTTACCAATGTCTTAAACTAATGGCTCCTTCCCTCTTGGAGCACTGGGGATATGGCTCAGTAGGTAGAGTGCCTGCCTTGCATGCACAAAACCCTGAGTTTGATCCCCAGCACCACGTAAATGGGGCGTAGTGGCATAGGCCTATAATCTAACACTCAGGAGATGGAGGCAGGAGGATCAGTTCAAGGGCATGTTCTTGTTCTTCAGCTACATAGCAAATTCAAGGCCAGACTGGGCTATATGAGACCCTGTTTCAAAAACTAAAAAGACTTTTGGGACCCACAGAACTATGATATGCAAGCAAATCACATACTGCCTCGAGTCAATATGTCCAACTTGGTTCTACTGTGACAGGCACATGTGGAGCACTGAAATGAACACACTGACAATTCATTTAAAAGTACCACTGGTAGGGCTGAAGAGCTAGCTCAGCAGTTAAGGCACTGGCCTGCAAGGCCTAACGACCTGAGTTCGATTCCCTAATACCCATGTAAAACCAGATGCACAAAGTGGCACGTGCATCTGGAGTTCATTTGCAGCAGCTAAAAGCTCTGGCATGCTCATTTTCTCTCTCTCTCTCTCTCTCTCTCTCTCTCTCTCTCTCTCTCTCTCTCTCTGTATCTGTCTCTCTGCTTGCAAATAAATAATTTTTTTAATTGGAGAAAAAAAGACTCCAGTTCAAAACAAGATAAGGCACAAGATTTTTTCTTTCTTTTTTATTTTTTTTAGTTAGGGTATCTTTGTAGTCAGCTTCACACTGCTAGGACAAATGCCCAACCAGAAGCAAGTAATGGGAGTAAAGGGTTCATTTCAGGCTTACAAATCCCAGGGGAACACCATCAATGGTGAAAGAAGTTGGCTCATTTCCATAGATCCAAGCAGAGAGACATTACCAAGCAGCCAGCAAACACCAATATCAATAAGCACAAACAGCCAGAGTTCCAAAGTGCTCTCTATACCTCAGGGCTGGACTCCCAGACCTGCCCCCATGACATACCTCTTCCCCAGTATGGCTCCGCCCACTGGAGACTCAAGATTCAATCCTGACTCTTTGGGGGCCACACATTCAAGCCACTGTGGTCTCACTCTAGCCCAGATTGACCTGGAGCTCTCTCTGTAGTCCAAGGCTGGTTTCAAAATCTCAGCAATCCTCTTACCTCTGTCTCCCCGCTCATTATTGTTTCTTTTGCTTACAAAAAAGGATATTAATACTCAACCTCTGTGTTAAACAAATGTTGGAAAATACAGGTCCAGAAACAGCCCTGTGGGTTAACTATTGGAGAACAGCTGGGCAGATGGTCAGGTGGGGAAGCTTCATGCATACTACCTAGCAACTACACATGGTGCTAGGCCTGGACAACCTACACTGGAACTAGCAGCTTCCATGCTGGGAGCCAAGTCAGCATTATTTCTGCTCGTTGTGAGAAAAACTATGCTTTGGCCAAACCACCTTCTGTGTTCTGTGCAGGGAGAGGGGAAGGCTTGCTGTTGTTTTCTTGTTTTTTTGTCAGTGATTATTATTCAGTCCAACTCTGGCATGCCTTTTTTTGAAAAAGAAAAATATATACCTTTCTTTCTCCTTTAAAAGACATTTTTATAGTGACCAAAGATTAATGCAATAATTCACCAAAGACTTTATCAGAAAACCCCACAGCCTCATAAAAGAATCCCCAGATGCTCATCTCTCTGCTCAGCTCAATTAACACAGCCATTCCCTGCCAGCCTTAATTATGTCTCCCAAGAGCGTCTCTCTGCCTCTAGGCCCAACCTCCTACCCATTCTTCCTTCCCTGCTTTGCTCCACTCATCCTCTCAGCCCCCAGGCATGGCATTTTTTGTGCGCTCTACTTTCTCCACAGTTGGTGGAAATGAAAATTAAAATATCTGGGGTCGGGGGAGAGGTTTACCAACTCTATCATATTGTTTTGCAACAGCCCTTTGAGAAGTCTTATCATCCAAATACTGCAGATGTTTCTCAAGCTTAAAGTAGAAGTAAGGTCTTAGGGATGGGGGTGGGATAGAAAGTGGATAGAAGCGATGAGATTTAAGCCGTGCCTCAAGAGAGATGCTAACCTGAAATGCATTTAGCATTCGCAGTAAGGATGAACAAATTTGAAAGTAGAAAGGAGAGGAGCCCAATTGCAGAGCAGAGAGACAGGGCTACAGCAATCAGTGGAGACCTCCACACTAAAACTCAGGTCTCTCTGTTTCTAATCGAGAATCTAGAACCTCCAGTTTCTGGTACCTCTGGAAGTGTGAAAGTGACCCACTAAGGCACTGCCCTATGAGAAAAGATGCTGCAAAGCCAGCAGAGAGAGCAAAACCTTCAGACTTCAGGGTCCTGTGCAGCTCCCAGAGACAGCAGATCCCAGCTGAGCCTTACTTGGAAAAGCACAATTTTATCCCCAGGTGCCAATCATCCAGGGAAGTCTTATTCTGTGCAGAAGATAAAAAAGGAATTTTCCTTCTCCAGCATAATGATGAATTACAATTTTTTTTTAAAATACTCTACCTAGCCAGACATGGTGTCACATGTCTCAGAGGCAAGAAGTAGGAGGATCCTACTCAGAGGCAAGAAGTAGGAGGATCACCATGAGTTCCAGGCTACCCTGAGAGACTACCCAGTGAATTCCAGGTCAGCCTGGGCTAGAGCAAGACCCTACCTTGAAAACAACAACAACAACCGATGCAGGTAGAAATGTATGTGGTTTAGAAGTTATTTAGAGGAACACAGAAGCCAAAGCTTTGAGTTTGATTTCAAGGAATCAGAGATTTAGAAAGGTGTTTATATGCTCTCATCTTGCAAGTAACTTATTTTTACTCACTGCAGAGTTCTAGGATCATGTACTTCAGGGAGAACATTCAGTGGTTGCACCTCATGCAGGTTCTTGAGTTCTTGTGGTGTTGCAGTGCAGTTCTGCATTTCCATCAAGGGCAGGCTGAGGCCTGTCTGCCATGGACTCAGAATAAAAGTATATCTTGTACCCACTGGACATACTCCTGGTTTTGCACACTGGAGCACAGTTTAAAAGGTCCTGAGGAAATCATGCTATCGAAAAAGCAGACAGGCACATGTCTATAATCCCAGCACTTGGGAGGGGGAGGCAAGGGAGCAAGGAGGCAAGGGAGGTTCAAGGTCAGCTTTAACTACTTAGTGAGTTGGAGGTCAGTCTGGGCTACATGAGATCCTGTCTAAAAAGTATAAATGAATAAGTATATAAACTTTTAGAAAAGCAGAGCTCACCAATGTGTTGAACTTTTTGAACACAAATGCCTTTGTGGGTAGGAACACAGAGACTTCCACCTCCCCAAGTGCCCCCTGCTTTCTGTTCTTGGAGCTGCTCACACAGCCATGCTGCCTGCAGCTCCCAAAGGCAAACTTAGGTTTACCAATCCATCCTTTGAAGGAGCCTCAATATTTGTATTGTTTATTAGTCTATATATTACAGATATAGTAGTGATTTTACTAAATGCATTCATTCTTAACTATTCCTTTTCTTTTTTAAAATATTTATTTACGCCAGGGCCTCCAGCCACTGCTAATGAACTGCAGACACATGAGCTACCTAGTGCATCTGGCTTTATGTGGGTACTAGGGAATCAAACTCAGGTCCTTCTGCTTTGTAGGCAAATGCCTTAACCTCTAAGCCATCTCTTCAGCCCTTTCTTAACTATTTCTAAATCTAAACTTTCACACCTGCAGTTTTATGAAAGTAGTTAATTCTTTTCTCTAAAGATTTTTATAATGTATTTATTTATTTATTTACATTTTAGGGATGAGATGAACCCAGAGCCTTGCACATGTCAGGCATGAGTTCTACCAATGAGTCCTACTCCCAGCCCAATAAGTCTCCAATTTGCCCTCAGAAACTAAATTTGGATGAGAAATTACTGCCTTGCCTTCTCTAGTTTTCCTGTTCTCCAGAAATCTTCCTGAACTTTCTACTTAAATAAACAAAACAAGTAGCCACCTCGGTTTGGAAAACTGGAAGTTATTTATTTTTGTGAATACTGCAGTGAGAGGAACAGCCTGAGGACAGCAGCCCCCAGAGCCTGGAATGATGAGCCCTGAGCTGTTTTGCAGCCTTCTTTGGTCAGAGGGAGAAGGGTGGATGGGAGCTGGGTCTGCAGAGTGAGGGACAGACACCAGCCAGCTGTCTCGAGCTTCCTTCTGGCACTGACACACCTGGTTTCCTCTGTTTCAGCAATTCATTAAACAGCTCTAAGCATGCGGTCCTCCTGGGTGCAGATCTTGCCCTTGTGCCTTCAACTTGTCTTTGGATGTGCTGTGAAAACCTCCTCGTTCCTCAGACGCATGAAGCAGCTCTCTAATGAAACCCAGACAAAGGCGGTCAGCTCTGTCCAAGGCAAGCATTAGGACATCTTCCCTGGACATGACAGAGCCGAGCTAGCCTGTCCCCTCCTCTCACATCTCCCTCCATGCTACAGTTCACACTTCCTCTGCCAAAAGGAGAGGCATGACCAGTGATCTTCAGGCAGGTTTGTGAGTCCCACTGGTGTTTGGAATTTGGTTACTTCTGTGGCTATCTCAGGAAAATGTCACACTGCCCCAGTGAGACCTGCCTTCAGCTCACTGTGAGGCATTCTTTTGTTTTCTTCAGGGCTCAGCCAGGCCCCCTTTAGCAAGCTCCTGGATTGTGAGCTTGGAAGGGAGGCAATGATGGGTCAGGCTTTGTAGTGTGGGTTGCTCCAGCAAGGGACTCTGCCAAAATGAGGGTAATGAAAGGACCACCTCTGACAAGCCTCTGGCATTCAGCAGGAACTCAATATATGTGAACTGAACTCCTCATTTAACAAATGTTTACTGAGGACCTGTGGGTTACCTTCTCAGAAGTCAACGTTACTATGTTGGACAGCACATGCAAGGTGTTTTAGATTTAAGATGACTTGTAGTTAAATGTTCAGCTTCTTCAACTAGTTGCCACTTTTCAAGTGCTCAGTTGCTGCTACATGTGGCTAGTGGCTGTTGTTTTGGACTGTATGGATTCTAGAACATTTCTACCATCACAGACAGCTTATGTCTAGGGCTGGAGACAAGTGAGAAAACAAGTTGTCACTCAAACAAAACCCAGGACTCCATCTGCAGTCTGCTGTTTAGGTTTGGTGCAGTAGGGCTACAGTAGAGGTTCAGAAAGTATCCTGTGGGTTCAGGACAGGGCTACCAAGTGCAATACACAGCCCCAATCAACAGCCAACAGCCACTGAGATAACCTTTTTTTTTAAACTTATCTTTATAGATAATCATTAGGAACAGCAGACATTCCATAATGAAGTTGACAGTAATTTCTCATTATCAGAACTAAATGGGTTTTCCCAACCCAGAATAATGGAAAAAAAAAAACTCAGACCCAGTGAAAATGCTAGAAAATAAATTTTCATAGTAGTTTAAAATTTTTGTTTGTGCGTGGGGGGCACACCAGGAATGCTTGCCCCTGAGAAGCACACTGGATGCTTGTGCCACTTTTTGCATCGGGCTTAATGTGTATGGCTTGGGAATTGAATGGAGACCAGCAGACTTTGCAAACAAACTCCTTTAACCACTGAGCCATATTTCCAGTCCCTGAAAGTAACTGTTTGATATGCATGTGTGTGTGCTATTTGCTTGTGTGGTGCACATGTGGAGGCCAGGGATCAACCTGGGTGCCTTACTCAATTACTCTCCACATTCTTTTTTTTTTTTTTTTTTAGGCAGGGTCTCATTCTATCTCAGGCTGGCCTTAAACTCACAGCTTTCCTCCTACCTCTGCCTCTCAAGTGCTAGAATTAAAGGCATAGACCACCACGTCTGGATTTTAATTAATTAATCTATTAATTAATTTATTGTGTGTTTTAGGGCACACTCACACACATTGTGTTTGGAGATCAGAGGACACCCTTGAGGTATCTGTGCCACTGCAAACAAATGCCAGTCTACAGCTGGAGGGATGGCTCAGCAGCTAAGAAAGCTTGCATTCAATTGGCAGTCTAGCTAGCACACGACTTTTGGATTCTCCTGGCTCTGCTTCCCACTGTCACAGGTGCATTGGGCTCACACACACATGCACCACTTTGCATCTGGCTTCAGGTGGGTCTTAGGGAGGATCAAACACAAGTTGGCAGGCTTTGCAAGCAAGCACCTTTAACTGCTGAGCCATCTCTCCAGCCTTTTGTTTTGAGGCAGGTTCTCACTCTAGTCTAGGCTGACCTGGAACTCTCTGCAGACCAAGACAGAGAGCTAATGAGGAAACAATGCTTCAATTCCTGTTCCTTAAGGCCTATGACATCGTGCCTACCTGAAAAGACACCCTTGAGGCATTTAACGAAAAGTTTAATCCTGTATGAAGCTACTGACCAACAGAAACCTAAGTTATAGTATGCTAGTAAGTTTACTAACACAACTCCAGCTCTGCACAGCTTTGTGGCCCTAGACAAGCCACACTTCTCAACTGAAACATGAGCAAGCACACAGGGATGCCGCAGAGTGCTAGCGTGCACTGGCCTCCAGCGGTCAAGGGCTGGGTTCCATCCCAGCATTACAGGGCAGAGGGATAAGAGGCTAAGCCACACGGTCCCTGTTCTCACAGCTGCTGACTAGTGAGCTGATGTGGTTTAGTTGGATCTTTACACTTACTAGGCAATTATACAGACACCAAAATAGTCCAAAGCAGAAATCCAGAGACTCTTAAATCTCAACAATAAAGTAGACTTAAAACTCACCCACCATGATTCAGGGAGAAGAGGAAAGAATGTAAGAGCCGTGGTGGGGGATTATCTAGAAACATTGACCCCCTTAACAACACCAACACCAACACACACACACACACACACACACACACACACAAATGAAAAACAAACAAACAAAACTGGCCACACCTTATACAATTCATAACCCCCCATGCCATGGACCATTCCAGCAATCTCACTGAGGATGGCTTTCAGTGGGTTGGGGGCAAAGAAGAGGGAAATGGCGGCACCATCACAAGACTTGTTCATACAGTCTTTCTAATTATAACAATAAATAAGTTTAAAAAATTTTTAAGGGGCCAGGTGTGTTGGTGCACACCTTTAATCCCAGCACTAGGGAGGTAGAGGTAGGAGGATCGCTGTGAGTTTGAGGCCACCCTGAGACTACATAGTGAATTCCAGGTCATCCTGAGCTAGAGGGAGACCCTACCTTGAAAACAAATAAACAAATAAACAAACAAAAAGTTTTAGGGTTTGGGAATATGGCTCAACTGTTAAAGGTACTTGTTTGCAAAGTCTATCAGCCTTGGTTGGATTCCCAAACTGTCCTTGTAAGCCAGATGCAAAAAGTGGTGCAAGCCTTTGGTGGTCATTCACATAGGCAAGATGCTCTGGTGCCCCGCCCATGAATAAAAATATGCTATTTTTAGAACTTCCAACTTTTTTTTCCGAGGTAGGGTCTCACTGTAGCCCAAGCTGACCTGGAATTCACTATGTAGCCTCGGGGTGGCCTTGAACTCATGGTGATCCTCCTACCTCTACCTCCCCAGTGCTGGGATTAAAGGCATGCTAGTAAACCCAGCAGAATTTCCAGCTTTTGATGTATGTAAAGCCTAATTAAACACTAAGCTGGGGAGATGGCTCAGTGGTTAAGGTGCTTGTCTGTAAAGCCTAACAACCTGGGTTCAATTCCCCAGTACCCACATAAAACCAGGGATGCACAATGTGGTGCATTCATCTGGAGTTTGTTCATAGTGGCTGGAGGCCACTGGAGTGCCCAGTCTCTCTCTTTCTATTTCTCTCCTCTCTCTCTGCTTACAAATAAATAAAATTTAAAACACTAAGCTGAGTTTTAGTTTAAAATGACAAAGCTAATTAAGATGTTTAGAAATTTTATTTTATGGTTTTTTTTTTTTGAGGTAGGGTATCACTCTAGACAAAAATGTGGCTTGCAACACCACAGGGCCTGGGTGCCACGTGGAGTCCTGTCCTGAGTCCCAGCCCCAGCCCCATCTGTGCAAGGCTGCCCATGTGTGCCCCTGTAGCAAGTTAGCACCAAGGCCTCTTAGAGGGGCCCCAGGCCCTGTGGTGTTGCAAGCCACATTGGGGGGGGGGACATTTTTGTTTTGCCTTTTATTTAGATGTTTTACTGGTAGACAGTTTTATATTCTCTATATTATATGTGATATATTACATTATGGTTCTCCTAATACAGACAGCTTGACAGATTTTTATAAGGAATTCACCCTAAGTGTTATGATCATGCTTGCATCCTACCTAGATCAAAGAATGAAGGAGTCAATTTTTTTTTTCCAAAGCTCAATCCACAAGCGTGTTGACCCTCCCTGCCTCATGTAGCTATCAGAACTATTTGGCTTTTCTGACATAGGTCTCGATGTTTACTCCAGAGGTTGTTGCCAACAGTGTTTTAGTGGGTGAGAGGCCATGCTGCCAGGATGTGCTGAACTCTGGCTGGGGGATGACCTTGAGGCCCCCAGGGACTTGCTTTTCTAACTAAATGAAGGTGACACACAAAGCTATTGAGACTTTAAATCAGGGTCAACATATGGAAGTTTTTGACTTTCTGTTTCTCTCACTTTTTCTACCTCACTGTAATGTAAAATTAGGACATTGTGGTGGGATCACAGGAGGAGCATCCCTGCTGGTGTATTAGCAGGTGGCTAACTCCAGCTGCAGTGTTCCCACTGCAGGCTCAGCCCACTGGCCCTTACCTTTGTGCAGCCCACTGCCTCCTGGGGCTGCGTGCCTTTCCTATGGGCTCAATTCAAAGAAAGAAGTGCTACAAGCACAGCATTGTAGGCTCCCGTATTTATTCTCTTGTGACAGCCTCGTCCAATTTGTCCAATTTTCTCATTTGAGAAGTCAAAGGGGTTACAAAATTTCACCCAGGACTTGGAAATCCAGATGTGTATTTGAATTTCTGCTTCTCCATGAATATTCTACAGAGGGAGCTGGAGAGATGGCTCAGCAGTGAAGGCACTTGCCTGAAGAGCCTAACGATCTGGGTTCGATTTTCCAGTACCCAGGTACCAGGTAAAGCCAAATGAACAAAGTGGCAAATGCATCTAAAGTTCGTTCACAGCAGCTGGAGGCCTTGGTGTGCCCATTCTCTCTCTCTCTCTCTCTCTCTCTCTCTCTCTCTCTCTCTCTGCTTGTAAATAAATAAAATCAATATTTTTTAAAAAAGATTCTATGGAGGGGTCATAAGCAAACCATGTTGTTAGTAACATGTGAAGCATTGGATCCTCAGATTCAACTGACCAAGGCGTTGGCTTTGTGTGGCTAACTCCAGTGCAAAAATGTGTTTTTGCCAAAGAAACCTTGTAACTAGATATATGCTTAAATCAAACAGGGAAAGGAAGTGTTTAGTCAGAAAGCTTTCTTTTTTCTTTTCTCCCTCACCCTGCCCAGTTACCTCCAAATTTAACTATGCTCTGCAGCCACAACACTGTCCTGAAGTCACCCCCTGTGTTTAGGTTGTTCAGGTGCTTGTGGTGATTAAAATATGAAAAAAAAAAAACCCCACCAACCCTTACCTACCACCTGGGTTCTATCAGCAAAATGCAACAACACTGCCAATTAAAAAAATTTTTTTAAACACTGCCAATTTTATTTTTTTATTATTTATTTATTTATTTTTTATTTATTTTTTATTTTTTTTTAAGGATTTATTTTTTTATTAAGCAGAGAGAGAGAGAGAGAGAGAGAGAGAGAGAGAGAGAGAGAGAGAGAGAGCGCACCAGGGCCACCACCTTGTGGGTATGGCTTATGTGGGTACTGGGGAATTGGACCTGGGGCCTTAGGCATTATAGGCAAGTGCCTTAACCGCTAAGCCATCTCTCCAGCCCGCACTGCCAATTTTAAAAGCAGTTAGAAGTTCAATTGAAAAATTACCTTTAAGAAACTGACAGGACAATTCTGGTGAGGCTCTTCCACTAAACAAGCATAGTGACCAGTGCCCCAGAGCTCCAGCCAGGAAGAGCCCCACAGACCTACACTAGGGAGAAGAAATGGAAAAGGGGTGCTCTCAGTCCTGTGCACAAAAGCTGCATTCCTCAGGATGGTACCCTCTCAAAAGCCAAATCTGAGCTCTGACGTCCACAAATGTGAGCAAGTTGGCACTCAGCGTTACCAGTTTCCTCATCAACCTGCTGCTTATGAGTGGCCTCAGTAGCTTTGCTTTTTCTGCTCATTTGTAGTCCATTTAGTGTACCACGGTGAGCCTAGGCAACGGTGGCACCACAGATGAGAGAGGAAGTGGGGAATGGGAAATATACTGATGACCCCTTGAGTCGGAAATGCCTGCATCCCCAGGAAAACTCCAGTGGTAAGAAATATGTCCATGTTTGTGTCAAGGAAAACCACATGCCCAACACTGAAAGCCAGTATCAACAACCAGAAAATCCAATAGGAAACAGTCCTGCATCATGCAAGTGAAATATAACCTGATGTGGTTTAGCGGGGAGCAGCTTGAGATGCTGTGCAGCAATGATGAAATTACTGCAGTTTTCGTACATGAAGAGTCAGGCAAAAGGAGAAATGCCTGTGTGTTCTCTTTCTGGCTCCCACATGGCCCCAGGTTCATGGATCTATAGATTTAAAAACAACTTCCTTTTCTCCTCTCTTTACCCTCACTTCCCGCTCCAACACACAGTAACCAAGGACTAATAATCAGCATTCAAGTAATAAGAATGTGTGTGGAGATATTTTAGTCTCACTCTAGTCCAGGCTGACCTGGAATTCACTCTGTAGTCTCAGGGTGGCCTCAAACTCACGGCAATTCTCCTACCTCTGCCTCCCGAGTGCTGGGATTAAAGACGTGCGCCACCATGCCCAGCAAGAATGTATATTTTGACTCAAATTCTGATTATTATTTTTACTTTTTGAGATGAAGAGGTCTCACAGTGTTGCCCAGGCTAGCCTGAAAACTGGATTCAAGGGATCCTTGTGCCTCAGTCTCCCCAATACTGGAGACTATCGGCAAGCACCATAGCACCCACCATACTCACTATGTATGAGTGCCCACCATATACCTGGGTCCTGGGCGGAAGAAATGGGTGAGCAGAGGTCTTGACACGTGAGAGATAACACAAAAAAGAAAACTTCTTGTCCTAGTTCAGCAGTGAAAACAGAAGGAAAGAAATACCCAGAGGGACGGAGAGATGGCTCAGCAGTTAAGCCATTTGCCTGCAAAGCCTAATGATCTGAGTTCAATTCCCCAGTACTCATGTAAAGCCAGATGCACAAAGTGGCACATACAGCAGCTGGAGGACCTGGCACTCCCATTCTGTCTCTCTTCTATCTTTCTCTCCTTGCAAATAAATAATCTGTACTGGTTTTGTTATCCATTTTGAACAAGCAAAACTTGAGATAATTTGTATGCAGAGAAGCAAACTTTCCTTAACCCATTAAACTCCCTGACTTAAAATAACACATAAATTAACCATTTAAAAAATTGAAACAAAACATAAAATATACAAATCTTAAGTACAGGGCTTGATGGATTTTCACACGTGCATATACCCATGAAACCACCACCCAGACCAAGAACCATCTGGCCATGAACAACATAGACAGGTACACTGCTGCAGAAGATGCAGGAGTGGAAACCAGGTGCACCTCCTTTGCTGCTGGGGGTGTGGGCAAGGCCAAATTCCATCCCAGCATGAATTCTCCCTCAATTTACCCCAAACACACAACTTGTTGTTGTTGACTCTGATATTTAGAGATGGTTTGCTCTTTCTAGGGGCTTGGGGATCAACTCAAGAGGAATATGGAAAATAATTTTTTTTGCTTGTTTAGAAATCTCTCAGAATCCCTAACATCAAGAAGCCAGGCGTGGTGGCTCATGACTTTAATCCCAGCACTCAGAAGGCAGAGATATGAGGATCGCTGTGAGTTGAGGCCAGCCTGTGAGTGAGTTCCAGGTCAGCCTGGACTAGAAAGAGACCCTACCTTGAAAAAAGAAAGAAAAGAATGAAATGTTTAATGTTTAGGAAAACATTCAGACTTCAGCCTACTGTGGCCACATATTTGCATGAAGTCATTTAACCACAAACTCCCTCTAGCTTGTTTTTTCTAGCTCAGGATGATCTGGTATTTTTCGCTATGCAGTCTCAGGGTGGCTTTGAACTCACAGAGATCCACCTCCTACCGCTACCTCAATGCTGAGATTAAAGTTATACAACATGGTGCCTGTGCCCAGTTGGCTCACATGGGCCTCCCTCCCATGCTACGCCCAGATGGCTAAGTGGGCTTCCAGAGCTTTCTCTCTAGTTGCTGCCAGCCTCATCATTGCATGCAATGACTATTTTGTAGAACACATGAAGCAGAAGGGAAAGATAGAATCAAGCATGATGCTTCCACCCTAGAGTTCTCCACAGGGTCCCTAAGGAGCCTGCAGTTTCTCCTGGTGTCAAGATGTCATGAGCAGATCTGACCTTGGAGAATGTACAAATAACATCAACTCCAACTGGACAAGCAAGCAAGAAAGTTAATTAAATGACAGAGAAGTTGGATTTTTATATTGGCTGCATCCTCTTGCCTTCAATTAATAAAGTCCCTTTTTGGGTCTGAAAAAAAAGTTATGCAATACCCCGCCCAGCTTTCTAGTTTTTTTTTTTTAAAGATAGGATTTCATGCATATCAGGCTAGCCTTAAACTTATATAGCCTAGGATGACCTTAAACTGAGTCTTCTGCCTCCACCTCTTAAGTACTGGGACTACAAGTGCACCACCATACTTGGGTTGTTGCTATTATTATTATTATTATTAGTAGTAGTAGTAGTATTTGTGTGTGTGAGGTAGCCCAGGCTGATGAGGAATTCATTATGTAGTCTCAGGGTGGCCTTAACTCAGGCTATCCTCCTCAATGGTGGGATTTAAAGGCATGAACCACCATGCCCACAGACTTTTTTTTTTGTTAAGGACTTTAAGATGGCCAAGATTTAAGCATTTATTATGTTATTGTTGCAGTCAGCTTTCTAGTTGCTGCGCAGAAAGAACCCAAACAAAAGTGGCTTGTAGAGGAATGGCTTACGGACTCGAGGGGAGACTCCATTCTGGCAGGGAAAACGATGGCATGAGCAGAGGGCTGGACATCACCTCTGCCACAGCACTGCAAACAGCAGCAGGAAGGTGTGCCAAATACTGGCAAGGGGAAGCTGGCTTATAACCCCCATAAGCCCGCCCCAACAACACAGCTCTAGTGAGGTTCTAATTCCCGAACTGCCATCAGCTGAGAATCGATCTATCAGAACACATTCATTTGTTTGTGGGGGACACCTGGATCAAACCATGACAGTTATACTATATTGAAAGATATTAGTTAATATATTAGTTCAGGTAGTCATTGCAACTCTCTACATACACATCTTTCAGGATTCTGTTCTGTTTTGTTTGTTTTGAGACCAGGCTGGTCTTGAACTCACTGTGTAATTAAGTTTGGTTTCTAACTCCTAATCCTCCTGTTTCTACCTCCCAAGTGCTGAGATTACAGGTGTGATTCACCAGTTTGTATTTTTAATAAATGATAGGTTTATAATACCGACCATAGTTTTATAAGGAAAATCAGTGGTAAAGTGCTGGCCTGGCACAACAAGGCCCTGGGTTCAATCCCTAGTGTCACAGAATAAAAGGAAGCGATTGAAGGAGGGAGAAACTTATGATGGTTAGAATATTAAAGGCAGCATAAGAAAACAAATACGTATTAAAGTTTAATAGCATCTGCTGTTCATTTCTTATAACGAAGCATTACGGACTAAGACGTACTGTTGATGAAATCACAAGACTACCTAATTTAATTTAGTTCTGCCAGCAGTGGAATGGTAAGTTTCTTAATAAGGAATTTTGGGCTGGAGAGATGGCTCATTGGTTAAGGCACTTGCCTCCAGTGCCTAAGGCCATGGGTTCAATTCCCCAGTACCCACATATGCCAGATCGACAAGGTGGTGGCCCTGGTGCTCTCTCTCTCTCTCTCTCTGTATTTCTCTGCTTGAAAATGAATAAATACTTTTTAAAATATGGAAAGTATTTTTATTTTTATTGACAAATTTCACATAATGCACATAACATATTCTGATCACTATCCCCTCCCATTACCTTCTGTTTCCTATTACCCTCTTTAAATTTTTTACTTGTAAGGTGGGGGAAAGAAAGAGGAGAAATGGGTGCACCAGGGTCCCTTGCCTGTGCAAACTCCATATGCATGAACTTCTTTGTGCATCTGTTTTTTTGTGGGTTCTGAGGAATCAAACCCAGGCCATCAGGCTTTGGAAGCAAGTCCTTAACCGCTGAGCCATCTCTCCAGCATGCCCCACCACCCCCTTTGACTGAACTCTTTCTTCCCATCTATTCTTTTATTATTTTTTTTTTGAGGTAGGGTCTTGTTCTGGCCCAGGCTGACCTGGAACTCACTATGTAGTCTCAGGCTGGACTTGAACTCACAGTCATCCTCCTACCTCAGCCTCCCAAGTGCTGGGATTAAATCGTGTACCGACCGCCATGCCCTTCCACATGGCTGGAGCTCCCTGTACTTTCTTTTGTTATTGTTTTTTTGAGGTAGAGTCTTACATTACAGTTTAATGATCTCTTGGCAACTAGCTGGAAGCCACAGCAGCACCTAGTATCAAGAAACCCAGACAGAATTTGGTCTTAGTACCATCTCTCCCGGGGCATGAGGAGTCACAGCCTTGCTACCCCTTGTGATTCTGGCTATTGTTTTAAACCTTGAACCCTCTCTTCTTGGCAAAGAAGGGGCCCTAACTGTGAACTCTGAGATAGGGTCTATCACATAAGGAATCCACACAGGACTTCCCAGCAAAGCCTACTGCACCGGGCACTTTACCAAGCACAGTCACTTTGTAACCTGTTCAGACAGCAGGGTCTCCAGGCCCTTCTTAGCGAGGCTGTGCTGATTCTCCCCTCCCCCACTGGCCTTTTGAAATATTTATCAGACTGTGACAAGCCCGAAGGATCCTGGTACAAATGACCTTTAGGGCAGAGAGGACACAGCCTCCTGTAATAGAAACAGCAGGGACCCACGTTGAGTTACTCTCTGCCAGCTTCCCTGAGAAAGGAGAATTGAAACTGATCAAAAATGGTGCTTCTCCACTCTGGCTTCAGCCCTCAGTCCTATCACCCTGCACAGAGCCCTGGATGTAGTAACCATCCCACCCAATTAGGACAAAAGGCATTTGATAAAAATGGATCTAGGCTGGGCTGTGGATCAGTGTTGTCACACACAGGAAGGAAGGAAGGAAGGAAGGAAGGAAGGAAGGAAGGAAGGAAGGAAGGAAGGAAGGAAGGAAGGAAGGAAGGAAGGAAGGAAAGGTAGGTTATTGGCCCAGGAGAAGAGAAATGGCCACTAGAGGGTGACAGAATTATATACTAGCAATTCAAAATTCAAGGCCAGAGCCAGACATAGGCCTGTTATCAGCTTATCTCTTCAGAAGGGTTTTTTCTTCTCCCTCTACAAACACACACAAAAATGCTGACCTACTTTGGCAAGTGAACATGGGTCAGATGGGTTCCCAGTACACTCAATACCTTACTCCCTTACTCATTGCCAGCCTTTGGTACACAGGGTCTCCTTTATTTGGTATCACACAGTGACTGCATCCTAAAAGGCAAAACATGGCTTCAGATGTGAGCTCTAAGTCCAGTTCTCAAGCATTCAGAAGGCTGAGGCAAGACAGTTCAAGGTCAACCCGAACTACATAATGAGACCCTATCTCTCAAGATTAGTCCTGCTAGCTGCCTACTTCCCTCATCTGCAACATGGAAAGGACCTTCTTCATTCATGTGGAGATAAGCTGTCAGGACGACTGGACCCAGGGCTCTCTATGTTATGAGAGAGCATGTCTTGAGCAGCACATGCTGCAGAGCAGTAGCTCAGTAAGCACCAGCTGGAAATGCTCATCTGGTCCAAGCCTCACAAAATGCCTCGGCTATGGAAAACATCAGGCCCATTTCATAGGGAGGAAGACCCAAGCTCTTTGTAGTGAGTTTGTTCAATATCACAGAGATGCTAAGAAACAAGAGTTTGACCTGATACTTGTCTGATTACAAAACCTGTGGGGTTTTTACTATGCTACACCAGTGTTGGTACCAAAGGAATGGGAGGAGTGGGGACCACAGGCCCTTTCTGTATTGTTTTTATTAAAAGGGGAGAATCTTTAAGACATATTTATTTGAGTCCTAGACATTGATTCCAGGGCCCCACACATTCTAAATATATACTCTACCAAAAAATGTATAATTAACAAAAAAAATTAAAGCAGGAGAAAAAAAAAGCTGGTGCTAGCTAGCAGGTTCTCATGCTGTGGTCCTCAAGCCAGCAGCATCCCGTGAACTGTTAAGAAAACATATTCCTAACCCCACCAGCCTTCATGAAGGAGTCAAAGCTGTGAAGGCAGGTTTGAATGCCATAGGAGAAGGGCTGTGGGCAGAGAGGGAAAGACCCGTGTCAAAGGCACAGGTGCTGCCTGCCCCAAATAAGATCTTTCGTGCCATTTCCTTTCTGGTGAATGGAATGGAATAGACCATTCTTCCCACTGCCAGTGAAGCCAAGGAGCAGGCAGCCACTCCCTCTGACCCAAGGAGGCCTTCATGTCATGCTTTGCACTTTTGTTTCTGTTCTTCTAACCTGTACATTTCTTTTTCTTTCCCTTCTTCCTTCCTTCTTTTAGACTGGGTCTCAGTCTATCCCAGGCTGTCATTAAATTTAAGGTGATCCTCCTATCTCAGCCTCCTAGTACTAGGATTATAGGCAAACACCATTATGCCTATACTGTACATTTCTTTTTGTTGTTGTTGGGTTTTTTGTTTTCAAGGTAGGGTCTCACTCTAGCCCAGGCTGACCTGGAACTCACAGTGACCCTCCTACCTCTGCCTACAGAATGCTGGGATTAAAGGTGTGGCCACCATGCCTAGTTTATATATATATTTCTTAAAGGCAGGAAATAAAGTCTAACAGAGGCACATCTATTCAGGATTTAAAAAATGGCCTACCTTTCTTTTTTTCTGAGGTAGGATCCACTCTAGCCTAAGCTGGCCTGGGACTCACTCCAAAGCTGGTCTTGAACTCATTGTGATTCTCCTACTTCTGCCTCCCAAGGGCTGGGCTTAAAGGTGTGAGCCACCATGCCTGGCAAATATGGCATTTAAGTCCCTACTATGTGCCAGGCTCTGCACAAGCATTTTCTTTCCCATGGACATTTTCGTTTTCTGAGACAGGGTTTCATGTAGCCCAGACTGGTCTTGAACTCTTGATCCTCTTTCCTCTACCTCCCAAATGGGTGGTGTTAAAGGTTAGTTGATAACACACCCAGATAGCTAGCTAGCTTTCTTTCTTGTCTTTTTTCTTTTCTCTCTCTCTCTCTCTCTCTCTCTCTCTCTCTCTTTTCTGTATTTTGGAGGCATTCACTCTGTAAGCCCCAGGAGGGTCTTGAACTCACAGTGATCCTCCAACCTCTGTCTTTCAAGTGTTAGGATTAAAGTCCTGCACCACTATTCCTGGCTCATACCCAGCTTTCATAGGGATATTTTTTTATTTTGAATGAATTCTCACAACAGTTCTGGGAACAGAAATGACTTTTGTTTCACAGACGAGGACCTGAAACTTGTGTGTGTGTGTGTGTGTGTGTGTGTGTGTGTGTGTGTGTGTGTGTGTGTGTGTAGATGTGTGTGCCTGGCGCATGCTCCTGCACCAGCATGTGGAGAGAGGTGTAGGTGTCCTCCTCTATCCTTTCTCTCAAAAGAGCCTTACATTTTTGGTAGACAGGCTGACCTGGAAGCCCCAGCAATCCTCCTGTCTCTGCTCCATCCTGGGGAGGCCGTGCCCAAAAGAGGTGCTAGAGGTGGGTGCTGGGGATCAAGCAGTCTTACCCACTGAGTCACCTTCCTCCCCATCACTGAAGAAAAGAGAATTTAAGTCCTTCTGACTCAGATGACATGAACCACAGGGAGAGGCAGGATTCCAGGGCTCAGTTTCAAATGTGGGATGAGTTTAGCTGTGATGCTGGTGATGGGCTGTGAGAGGAGTCCCTGTCACAGGCAGGGACTTCCCAGGGGGCATGCTGAGGGGCTGCCTTCCCCCTCAATAGCATGACACAGAGGACAATAAAGAGAGTTTCCCCAAGGCAATCTTATAAAAACAGCAGTCCAAGGCATGAACTACAATTCTCAGACTTCAGGCAATGACTGCCAATTTCAGATAAATCAAAGTAAAATAAAAATTTCTCTCACTTTTTTTGGTTTTCAAGGTAGTGCCTCGATCTAACTCAGGCTGCCCTGGAATTCACTATGTAGTCCCATGCTGGCCTTGAACTCATCGCGATCCTCCATCTCTGCTAGGATTAAAGGAGTGCACAACCACGCCTGGCAAAATTTCTCATTTTTGAGCAGCAAAGGGAAGAATTTTTTGAGAAGGTGGTTTAAAAAAAAA